>JABMIG010000445.1:0-75791 GCA_013187285.1 Cyclotella cryptica
GTAGGTATCCTTGGCTCATGTCAGACTGGATATACTGAAGTTACACCTTTTTAACAACCAAACTTAAAACCGTATTAAATGTCAATTTCACAACGACAAAAACGGACTCTCCCTCTTCAAAACAACACTTAGTCGTTACACATGTTTAACAAACTCTTTAGCTCGTTATTGTTACTCTCATGAGAACCCATTTTTTTCACCTCAAAACATATTAAGTTTTTTTGTTCCATTTTTACCTGATACTCCATTCGTGGGGGCGAGTGACATAGGCCAAGAATCAGCCTTTTTGTACCCCTGGGTACAAAACCTAAATGGAGCATTCTCAGGACTCCACAGTAGGAGAGTCCACCTCCCGGCGGCATGGACTCCCCAACATGGAAGTTCAGAACCCCAAACAAGAGAACACCCTTGAAGAAGAGCTAAGCATCTATCAGAAGGGTATAGACATACCATATTGTGTAGAAACCTACACAATGATCGTTTGCATCGTTTGGATTGAAATGCAGTTCCACTGCCTTTCCATCCTCACAATACTCACAAATATAGCTCATCAAATCAAATCTTTGACACCTGTCGAACCTACCTATAATTTTTGCGTGATAATTTTTACGACGATTTTCGGCTCAGGTCAAGAATGTGATTTGTAGAGACAGAGTAAGAGGTATGAAAAATAAAGTGGCTTGTCTCGTAGGTAGAGGTATCATACCATAGTGTGCCACAGTTGCTTGTCTATGCTGAATTAAATAAGTAGCAGTGTCACATGGGCGAGAGCGCCACGCGCACTTCGCGCGCACCGCGCTCGCACTCGGGCCCACTTGTAGTAATAGATATAATAATACTATAATAATATGGTACACGTATTATGTTTTTTATATCAGTAGTTTATGAAGGTTCCCTTTTAGTGTGCAAAATAGTTCTTGTTCAACACTCTTTTGTGACACAATAACATTCCCTTCAAGTTTACAGAACCGTTGTTGTAAGACTAAAATGATTCGTGACAGTTTAAAATGTTCCCTTCAAGTTTACAGAATCATTCTTGAAAAATATGTTTTATACATAGCGCTGTTCATTAAGCTATTCACAAAGATATCATTTTAGAGGTAGGCAGATATTTAAGACACTATCACTACCCATGTAAGTCCAAGCGAAAAATGAACTATTTTCAGGTAAGTTTTGATCAACTTCATGGTCAGTACCTGTTTTGGCAAAAAGTGAAAAAACTTTCTCACTGAAGAAGAAGAAGAAGAAGAAGAAGAAGAAGAAGGAGAAGGAGAAGGAGAAGGAGAAGAAGGAGAAAAGGTCTCAGTTTCGAACACCCAACACAACTAAGATTTTGAAAAAATCTTAACAGATACTTTTCACACCTCCGGTGTTAAAAACACATACAACACTCATATTATAAGAACAGACAAAGGTATCATTTGTACATTTGCCCGTTCTTATAATGAGGTTTAAAAGGTATTCATAGGGGTCATTGAGGGGGTCATGCGGGTTATTTAGGGGGTCATGCGGGTTATTTAGGGGGTCAATGACCTTGTCATCCGAATCTTGCCTGGAGTTTTTGCACCCGAGTACGGATGAAAAAGGCCTGGTGGCCAGGATCTTGGGACACTGCACTTGGGTGCACCTCAAAACAGTGTCTGGCCTGAAAAATGGTACCTGAGGCATGTACTAATTCCTACACCTATTTTCTACGGATGTCATAGGTCTGCCACTGCGGCAGTATCAAGTATGAAGATTTTTATCGCATTGCCAATTTTCCAGCGAATCACATTACCTAGTGTTGTGGTTTCAATGTTGTATCGTAATATGAAACAACTCGGGTATGAAATCTATGGTTACTGAAAGCTGGAGATGTAATACGACTGATCAATATTCCTGGATGATAACAACATTATTAGACAGTAAAGATTCTGCTTTGAAAGGAAAACAAAAAAGGCAAAAAAGATGGAAACAAGCCAATGCGAGATCAGTGGCGGCTCGAAGAACAGTCTAAGCCGAGAGTGTAGCGTCTTCGTTTTCAGCTGCCTTTTCGGGGTCTTCATCTGCTTTCACTTTTTCCTCAGTTTCTCCACCAATAGGCTCTTCCTGCTTTTTGGTCTTGAAGAAACCAAGACCAATACCAATAGAAGCAGTCATGAGACCGATCCAAATCCAGTAAGCAACGGCCAGTTTGTTCTGGTCATCTATATCTACTGAGTACTTCTGGGAATAGAGATAAATCCCCTCTCTCATTTCCCAGAACCCACAGGCAAGTACAGTGGTGCCCAGGACACGATGTCCCAACTCCCAGGCAGAACGAACAGGTGGCTTTTTCTCGCCCTCTTCAGGGACATGAGGGCGGAAAATTCCGCCCAACACTTGAACAGATGCCATTATTAACATGGCCAACCTGCGATCAATCCCGAATCAAGGATCAATAAGAGAAGTAATATTTCACGAGAATGGTATTCCTTTGTGCTTACCCCATCTTTTGGTGTTCGCCATCAAAATGTGGAGAGCCTTCCTTGCTGTAATATGCCGCGGCAACAGCGAAGGCTGCAATTGTCAAAGCATATGCACAGGAATTAAGAGCACGATGAAGCTGAAACCAAACAGATCCTTTTGGTAAAAGACTGCGAAAGAGCGAAAAATTCACAGCGAAAGGCGAAAATACACCCCATGCAAGAAACGCCATGATTCCACTGTTGTCGATTAACGAAGCATTGAGTAGAGGAATAAAATTAAATGGATGATATGTTGAATCAGCATGAAAATCGATCAGCCTTGAATACAATGGGATGCACTTACTGAGCTAGCCAAGCAGCTTTATTGGGAGTAGCTGTGACAGCTGATGCACCTGTCGACAGATTTTGCACGTACGATCCTCGCGCAGCGTGATAACCGAGTGGAGGGCTAGATCCATAAGCCCATAAGAACTCGTTGTCGCCCGTTGTTATCGGTATTTCGTTGGGCTCTGACATAATTTTTGTGAATTTCATAATTGTCTGACCATTGGTGACTTGAATGCTTGCGTCGGTGAGTGTCTGCTGACTTTGCGACATGGGCTGAACGTCGGAGGCGGATCTTCCAAAGAGATTATATTTCTGCGGAACGTTTCCATTTCCACCTGGGATCCCACTAGAACAACGAGTATGAGATACTCATCAGAAGCATACAAAATGAGTTGTACAATGAAAACTCACATAACCGCTTGGCTTCCAGTCATTTGGCCAGTAGTACTGAAAGCAATAGAGACCCAGGCATCGCCATCATAGATAGTTTCCATACTAATGGTACACCCATCACATGTAGTGGGATCAGTTCCTTGCGGCACGTTGATTCGGTACTTTAGGAGAAAGTCAGGTTGTATCTGATTTTCACAGAAATTTGACGTGCAGTCAACGCCATTCGCGGTAGTTGACGCCAAGGATCGTACTCCGTCGCTGGCGCTCAATGCCGAGGCCCCTCGTGTCGACGAATTAACATGGAATAGAAATAGGAAGAGCGGTGTTAGGTTGGCTTTCATCATAATCGTGAAATAACAATGATAAGATACTGGAGGAGAAATTTATGGACGACTGACCTCGACTGACCTATGACTCGATTGTTAATTTGTCGTCCATCATTGTTCGCATTTTTGCTCGGGTAAAATTTGTTCGATCGTTCAAGAAAAAAAGAATCAAGACTAGAGAGGTGCACGATCATTCCCGAGCTGTGAGAGTGGTCAAAAAAATAATAATGATGAGCTGGCTGCGTGAGCTGCTGCAGTCCACCAGTTTTGTACGTACCTAATTGTACCGCGTCTACCTGGACCGTCCGTACAATGTTGTACTGTTCCTCGAACACGTTGTTCCTGTATCTACGCGAAAACGTACGTTTCTATATTTTTCTCTCTACTAGTGTTTCTACGCCAAGGCCAATAATCATGTTAATTGTGGCCGTAAAAATGGAAATCAAATAATATTTCACCCGTCACGACTATTTTTTTATGCCAAAACAGACATCAAATACCTCCCACGACTACTTACCTGGTCGTCGGGACATTCTTCCACCGAATCCAACAGCTCTGCGACTCTCCAAGCGATGCGACATACCTCTAGAGAGAGACGAACTCATTTCAGACTCTGCTGGTTCGCAGGGCGCTATGGTACGTCTACGATACTGACGAAGGTGTGAAATAAAAATGTTACTTTGTACGACACCGTAATTTACCTACTATATGTCAAAATCACTATGTGTAAATTATGAAATAAACTTCTCTAATTAAAGGTCTAGCTTGTGTGCTGAAACTAATTTTCGTGAAGACGAAAAATACTTAGAGACATTCATTATGAAGCATATTACAGCATATTAAAGCATATTACATGCCCCATAATTAAGCACAAAACAACGATTCTAATTTAATCAACAAACTGATGAAATCAGCAAATGCACATGGATTTGGTCATCAAGCTACCTCCGACGAATCCTAAGCCCTGGATGCCCCCCTGTTTTCTTGTTTCTTGTCAGTTATCATTTTGTTGAGAATGCAAGTAACTGAGCAGGATGACCCATAACAACGATAAATCAAGTCGCAAGTCTCATCTGGCGATAAACCTGATCAAACTAGTTCTCCATTCTTCTTCCAGAACACATTCCTCCGATAAAACTTGCTCTTATCTGCCCCCCTCTCCTTCTCTGTGAAATCTTTCGCAGCCTTAAAACCTCCAAACTCATATTATTTCCACAGTTCGTGAAGGGTCCTTGGGCACTTGGATAGCTTAGCTATCAACGGACGAACCAGAACAGCTTCATGATCTATCTGCATGGCCTCTGGCTCTTCATTTGGCACTGATGAAGGTTGTTTGTCGACTTGAGCCCCGGCAGCAACCACATGAGTCCTCCTAATTGGATGTGCTGGCCTGTTGATGAAGTGAACAACATTTTTATTTAACCGAGTGAACTGTCCACGGAGCACCTAAGATTGTGTGTTAGTAAAAACCACGGAGAAGACAAAAAATAAAAGTGATAAAAGCAAAAGCTCACCTTCAACTGCCTCTCGTGCTCAACCCGAGAATCTGCAAGCTCCCTCCTAAGATGTGTTACCCGTGATGCTAGGAGTCGTATCTCCTGACAGCAGAACCCTATCCGCTGTGGTGCGGTATTTTTGTTTTCATCATCATCATCTCCACCAACTATCTGGTCCATCAATACCTCTGTATCATATCCAGCTACCACCACGGGAATCTTCCTAACAGGATTTGTTCCGGCAGGAAGAAAATTGTTCACACCCAAGTTCTCAAGGAGCTCAAGAATCCTTCTTCTCTGTTCAGGAGGCACCAAGTCATTGCCACATGTGTCAAATGTTTTCCATAACATTGCTCGGCCAAGAACAAGACAGACTTGACTTGGAATCCCATGACTTGCCATGTTCGGTGGGACATGATCGAGAATCCAACCATCCGATATACCTGACTCTTGCTCAGTGGCATAGACGATTACTCCTCCTTTGCAGATACCTGCTGCAACCTTGGCATCTACAAATGGGATACTTGTGTCTGCATAAGTCTCATTTTTGACATTTAGAAATCTTCCAGCGACCCCCTAAAGTCAGTATCATCCTAAACAAATGTGCGTTAGAGTGAACCAAGACCAAAGAGAAACTGAATTTCAGCACACAAAGAAAAACTTTTTGAAGATCATATGAAAAATGAATTGATTTGTTATTAATAAGATCAGTTTCAAACACAAACATAATATAGATCCTTTCATTGCTGCATCCATTACCCCACACAAACGTCACAGCAAACCTGCAAATGCTGTGGCTCCCCAGTAGGCCTAAGTCCCTAACATGAAACTGTCCATCGCTCAGGACAGTAGAAAGTACCTTATAATTGTCTCTTTGATTCTGATGGGGTCCTCAAGACCATCCACACAGAAGATGAATTCATTCTGGTGTGGATGGAACTCAAACCTGTATTCCAGCCAAAGACCAAGGAGTGAGAGGGTGTCGTAGTGTGGATCTATTGCACCAAAGAAATGCTGCTGCGGAGCATCTCTCTCCTCATTGACATTTTTAGACCATGAAAGATGGCCCATGATGGCATATTCAGGATACTTGGAATGGGGCTGCAGATCTGGCTGCCTGAATTTGGCAGTGTCATCCAGTCTGCCAATCATGGCAAATTGGAAGCAGAAGTAGGCAGCAGCACAAAGGGCACTCTCTTATCTTCGAGGCCCCAGATCAACTCCTGGACTTGCCCGTATTCTTCAGGAGTCATGGGCCTCCTCACGCAGGAGGTTACACCCCACGCTGCACTTGGAAGCGCTTCATAGAATGCATCAGCCTTGAAGACAGCCTAGAACGGGTTGGATTGCCCGTGTACGCAGCCTCATTCCACTCCATGTGCGAGTTTGGCATGAAGTATGAGATTGACTTCTTTCAGCTCAGCACAGAGGCCAGAGGCTAGACAATAGTGGATGGGATGAAACACATTTTTGTCCGCCTCAGAGTCTCCATAGACTCTGAACTTTGCCCAGTGATAGACCTCTTCAGCTGAGATGTCGAGGAGTTGTTCTCGGGAGAACACGTGTCCTTTGAAATAGGGCTGGTGGAGCTTCCAAGTCGAAGTTGCGGAGAGAAGGCTCATATCTATCAAAGAGTGTGACCTGGCCACGTGGAACATGGCGTGGTTGCCTTCTGTGGGGAACAGCACGTCTGCGTGGCTGCTGCTGTTGTATTAGCACTTGTTCTGGATCGTGAAGAGCTGGGCAAGGTTGATCTTGAACAGTAGAGGCACAATTGCTATTAGGTGGATCTGGAGGGACATCTCCCGGAAAGGCTGCAGCAAATGAATCCGCTGTAGTGGCAGCAGCGACGAGTTGCCGCTGTGGGTTTTGGTGTTGATTGAAACGAGTTGTTGTCATACTGTTTTTATTGTTCTGTTGTGGCTTTTGGTTTTATTGCCATGGCCGCACAGATCGAGCTCATCATAAACCATGCTGCAGATGGCAGAAAATACATGGGAGCTTAAGGGGGGTGTTTATAAATGTGTTTGTGATATTACGTGGGATCAAGAAGGGTTGCGTTCTTGTTGCATTGACAGCTTTGACTACTAGATGGGATGATGATGTCACGAGTTGACAGCCATTGATTACAGAATGGGACAGTGATTTCAGAAAGATATGGTGATATTTTTGGATATCTTTCAGGTGTTTGACTAGTTAGTTTGTTAGCAATTTTTTGGTATTAGATGTCACTCACAGTGACACTTCAGTAATATTTCTCACCTTAAATTATCACGGTCTTGGGAGAAGGTATTATATTTGGCGGGAAATTTTATAGTGTAAAAGTATGCCAAGAGTTTGAAAAATATCGCCCCGGTGTTACTTGAAAACTAACACTAGAGAAAACGTACCGTATAAGCCAGATTATAAAAAAGATAATATTACGCAAATCTCAAAAGATACTTTTCGGTGTAAAACTTATAATATTCCATCCCCTTGTTAGTAATTTCAACACTGAAAAATATTAGGTCTCAATTTTTTCTATTACATCGATGTAGCAACATTGTACCCTTCCTGCTATTTTGCTTGTGCCTGCATTTTTTTCCATGCTGTTCACCCCTCCACCATGTGCGCAAGTGTGTGGTGACTCCAGACAACATAGGAGGTTTGCCGGCAACAATCCGGAGTCATGAGGAGCAGTACATATGGACATACTGCTAGTGTGAAGGTAAACCTTTTTTGAGGGTTTGACCTAAGCCAAAAAGTATTCAAAAAATCTTGTAGAATGCTTTTCAGCTTTGTATTTTGTGAGTTAATTTAGTTACAATTGTGAAGTATCAAAACACCATGATGAAGCAAACATGCTTCATTTTGGCAAAACGAGACCATGTGGGTTTCTACACAGAATTGGAATGTTTTTTGCCAATGACACAAAGAGATGTTTGTGTAGGTTCTACACACATCTGGTATGGCTCAAATGCCATGAGTTATTGACATAGAGCATTTTGTCCCAAATGGTATTTTTGGGTAGTGGAGCAATTCTTGCTTATTCGCAAGACTTTGAATCGTTGAGGGATGTCCAGCATCTTCTGAGAAAATAAGTGTATCTTTAAGGTACCCTTAGACTACTACTGAAGAGTAGATAATTGGCGTATGTCAGGGTTTTAGATCAATTTGAGCGGATGAAATAACTGTAAAACACAAATGTCAGTGAGCCTTGCCCGGTGTAACTTATGCACTGGTGTTGACTGTAATCTGGCTTAACTGTAGAGCTGTGTAATCCAAGATCCGTGATCCACGTGTTAGGCCATTTGCCTTCGACTGGGTTATCGTCCTGGGTTACTATAATTTTAACCCACCCATTTTTTCATTTTGGGCAACACATCCCCCAGCCAAATTCTCTTGCCACCAAAAGGGTTATATGCGATCAATTTTTTGCCTAGATAACATGGGGTATGGACTGGGCGCATATTCTGGTGCACGTGTTGGGTAAAACGTCATCACTCCTCTGCCAATTCTTTTGTACCCTCAGTCCACTCATTTAAACCAGCTACCCCCTCCACTATCACTGTTGCTGTCCTATTTCCTTTTCTCTATCGAGTGCTCTTTGTCCTTTTGCTGCACGCTGTCCCTGTCATGGTGCTAAACACAAAGGAAAATGTTCTAGTCATGGACTTTATTGCCTATCTTCAAGTGCTGATTGCTTTCGGGTTGATCATTCAGGCTTCCCTTGACCTAAGCCGTTTGGAGATAAAAAATACAAAATACCAATATTGTAGATAAAGGTGTTATAGATTTGTTGATGAAGGTAATTTGTGAGCTTATCATTTAGTGATTACAATGAACAAATGAGGATGGGATGTCAATGCAATCCCAACAAAATAATGTGATTCTGTGTAGGTTTCTACACATCTCTGGTATGTTTTATACCCTTCTCATGAGGGTGTTCTGACAGAGTGTTCTCTTGTCGCTTAGATCCAAAGATATGGATCTTTATCATTGTCAGGACCTCTCATCACTTGGGAGGTCAGGATGATCCCTTACTTGTGAGTTTTCGGATTAGTCCATATTGGTACTAATAAGGGTACCAATGAGGGTACTAATAAAGGTAGGTTCTTGGCCTATGTCACTCGCCCCCACGAATGGAGGATCAGGGTGAAAAAAATGAGGAAAAAAAACCTTGTAAAGGAATTTTTTTTTAATCCATGTCTTTTTATGTACAAACTAAAAAGTATGTGACTGTGTGCTAAAGCGTAAGTGTTTGTATAGAAGAGGGAGATGGCACATAAAAAATAACATGCTTAATATTGGTTAAGTGTGCTGGTAAAAAAATGGTGTGACTCGTCTGATATTTAATCTTTCAGATTTTGTCCTGCGTTGAACCCTGATAGTCCCATTCGTATGAATAGTTGTGATAGTCCAAGGATCACTTTCATACCGACTCTCTGACTTGCGGAGGATACCATCTTTTCTAAGAAGTACTTGATCACCAACTTTATAATCCCAATCACGGCGTGAGTGATTTTCCCGCATCGTGTTGAGGTCAGTTTGGTATTGCCTATGTTCTCCTATTTTATTCCAGTTAGCAAGGAAGGGAACGTCGAACAACATGTCCCTGCCAAAAATTGCTGTACCTGGGGAGGCTTTTAGTACTGTATGGTAAGTTGAGCAAATGGCCCATGCTGCGTTGGTTAGGAACACATCTAGGTCACTGGCGACTACTGTATTGGCCATATCTATTTCAGTAGTGCGGAGCATTACAGTAATTACTTGATGCACCCGCTCCAGTATAGCATTTGCTTGTGGGTTCTTGACACTGGTTGGCTTACGCTTGATCCCGTATGATTCACAAAGGGCCTCGAAGTGAAGTTTGAATTTGCTTCCATTGTCATAAATAATGTATTGACAACGTGGATAACGGCTAAACCAGGTCTTATTCACTAAATTATTTATCATTGTAGATGATTTGTCAAAGTATGGCAATTTCGGATTGGTGTGAGTCTTAGTGCCCTTTTGCCCCTTAGTATCCGTGGGAGTAACCGCATCTGTGGTTATCGGCAGTTCTACTACTTCAAACCAACTAGAAGCTGGATTGATCATAGTAAGACACATAAAGTCAATTTCTGTCCCAGCTTTACCTTTGAGGGTGTATGGTCCAATAAGGTCCACACATAATGCCTCCCAAGGGTTTGTGATGACTACACTGTACTTTTGTTGCGTCTCAGACAGTTTTCTGCTGAAGAACGCAAGGGGCCTATTACCTTGAGTAATCACTGAACCAAGTTGTTTAGACGAGGCATCAGTGTATATTTCAAATTCTTTTAAAAAATCAGGGTAGGCTAAGACTTCATCTTTAGCAATAGCAGCCTTTACGTTATCAAATGCTATTTGATGTACCTCATCCCAATACCAAGGTTGCTTTTTGGTTTTCTTGGCTTTGGTGACTTTAGTATGACCACACTCTCCTACCAATGAGGTGAGTGGGGCAAGCATTTCACTACGTCTTGCCCGAAGATCTCTACAGTTCTGGACCATGCCCAGGAACCTACGGAGGTCTTTGACTTGTTTTGGTGGTGAAATTGCGAGTATCGCCTGCACTTTGTTTGGTTGTGGCTTAAGTCCTGTCCTGGTTAATATATATCCCAGGTATTCTGTTTCTACAGCACAAAACTTTGATTTTGGGGCGTTGACTCTCAAGCCCACGTCTTGCAGTCTGGTTAGTACCAACCTTAGATGATCTAGGTGGTCATCCAGACTTGCCCTGGTGATGCAAAGCATATCATCCAGATAAGTTCTCACGAACTCTAAGGCAACCATTAGCTCTGACATTTTTGCCTGAAAGGAGTCGGGAGAACCTGCAATACCCATCGGTAATCTCAGATATGAGTACTTTCCCCAAGGGAAAATGATGGTGCAGATTTTGGATGCATCAGGGTCCAATCGTATGGTGTAGTAACCCATGTTTAAATCAAGGGCTGTGGCAAAAGTGAATCCTTCTAACTCTTGCAACACTGTACTGTTTTTGGGTAATGGAAACGGTTTCCTAACTAGCCGTTTATTTACTTCCATTAGATCAGAAATAAAACGTACAGTGTTATCTTTTTTTGGTATTATAAATGTGGGTGACGCCCATTCTGATGCAGGCTGCAACACGAATACCCCCAGTTCACAGAGCTTGTTTAGTTCTTTGATTATGGTCTCTTTGTGAATTTTTGGGACTGGGAATGGTCGGCCATGATATGGCTTGGCACCTTCCTTTAGTTCTAGGGAGATGGGCTCTGTGTTCCAATCACCTAGTGTTCCATCAAAAAGTTCCTCAAATTCTGTGAGTAACTCTAGTAACTTGTTTTGGTCTTGAGACTAAGGTGAGTGCAGTTGGTGCTAACAACTGATTAGAGGTCTGCTTTTTCATATTTAGCGTCTAGGATATGGACCACTCTCTAAGTCGCTTCTTGCATACTACTGGGTTCATGAGCCAAACTGTTGTTCACAGCCCAGGCTTTTTCCATTGTTAACTTAGTCTACTGATGTCCCTCACTGGCAAAATGATGTCATCAATTGTTATCTCTTTTGTTCAAAAATCTAGAACAATTCCTAATTCTTTCATGGTATTACAACCAAGAATGAGGTCATACATCGGCTTGGTCATCTTCTTCTTATCATATTCCACAACGTCTGGTGTTACCAGATACTCCTTGCTGTTGGAATAATAAAAAAACGAAGGTTAACCTCGCTCCTTCCTTTAGTTAGGAAGTCCCCATTCGACGTATGCCAAGAATTTGGCATCTGCCTAGCCAAGTAGGGGAAATGGATGGATGTTCCCTTTTCATGGAACATCAAGTCTCCATCAGATCCACTATCAAGTAGGATCTTGAGGACTTTGTTACTAGTGCAACTCTTCCCATAGTGTTCGTGCCTCTGTGGAAGTTGACTTTCAGTTGCTAAGGTATGCCATGCTTTGGCGACTACAGCTGTGACTCTTCCTTCTGTTTGACTTTTGAAGGAAGTGTTCACACTATTGAGAAAGGCACCCGACAGTTTGGGGTCCGACAGTTCGGCAATTATCTCACTCTGTGTGTTCTTTTCGATTTTTGCTGCAAGATTTTTTGATCTTGCTTCATTGTGGTATTGTAAACAATTCGATTATTTAAAACTGAATGTTTCGGTATCTTATTAAGATTTTTTAAATCTTTTATAATCTCATTAGTTAGATTATTATTCAAATTAATGTTTGAATACAAGTTTACGCTTGTTTTACTCGGACTGGGGTAAGTATAACTTGTTTGTTTATTACTTTTTAGTTTCTTACAACATACACGTGATTCCCCAGTACTACCGTATCCATCTTTTCAGGACGAGTCGGAGCATCGCTGTCACTTTCGTGACGGCGCTTGCGCTTCTTCTGCGAACGCTTGAGTTTCTTGGTAGATTTCTCAAGTTTCTCAATCTTTGCAGACAACTGCGCATAGGCACTATTGGTGCGATGAGAAGCCTCCAGACCACGCGAAGGTCCACTGGGCTTTCTTCCTGCAAAGTCCTTTTTGAAGGAACCATCCTTCTCATACTTGCGGCACTCCTGTGTATTATGGGTCGTGTGCGCCTCCCATGCTTCTTGCACAAAATGCAGTGCTTCAGACTTGTGGTACGCTTACGTGGGATTCGATCCTTAAACGTAACCATCTTTTTCTTGGAGGAGTCGCCGGACTTCGACGAACCTTTAGGCCCATCACGATCTTTGTCGGTCAGATAAGCCTTCTCAATGCGTTCGAGTGCTCCTAGAAGCTTCCGAATGCTCTGGGGTACCGATGCGCCACTGAGTTTGTATTGGTCTTGCCAATCCTCGGGACCATGCGTAGTATGTGACTAGCTAGGTCCGGGTCATCAAACGGCTTCACAGCAGTGGTGAGCTTGGTGGCACGGTTGGAGTAAAACAGACAGGGCAGTAGGTCCAAGTAGCCATTCAGCTGCTGGATGCGGCTGGTGAACTGGCGAATCGGAACCCTGTTGGGCTTCTTCAACCCATTACTGATGTAGAAGCGATGGGTCTTTGCAGCGTCATTACGGAACACGGTCAATAAATGGAAGCTGACGCGATTCCATGAATGACCCCCAAGACTGCTCACGCTCGGGATGTTCTTCCCCATAAATATCAGTCCATGGAGAACAGTCAATTTGTTCACTCACAATCTTCTTCCAGGTGCGCCTTGCTTCCTCCGTGAGTAGGTTGGAGTAGAGGCTGAACACTTGTTTGATGATGGACGTAACAGCCTCGTCAGCTTTCTTGGCAGCTTCTGGGGCCTTTTCATAAGCTCTTTCTTCGGGAGGATTCGCATCCGATCCCGAGTAACTCTTGAAAGCATCTTCGGCCTTGTTTGCCTTCTTGATGCAATCCTTCTGGCCCTTCAGACCCTATCATATGTCGTATCAAGGCCCTTCTGCCTTACGGCATCCAGGGCTGCTTGGACATGCGCCAGGAATTGCTTGGGAGTACCGTGTGACCACACGGATACCCTCAACTCTACCTTGCCAGGCAGGGTGAGCTTCATCGTGCTGGCGGTAGTATCTACTGCCAGTGCGTCTTGAACCACATCCCTTTCGGGTATGTATGGTACGGGCGGCTTGTTCTGTCCCGGGTTCCTCTCACACTCTTGGCTTTTAAGTCCTTCAGGGACTGCCTTAGAGGTGCTCATTCTCTTTAACACGTCACCTAGGCGTGTACTTATAAATAGGGCTTTAAAAAAGCTCCTAGGGGTACCGCTGATGTGCACGAATTCTCGTGGCTGACGTGACGTAGTTGTGTTTTGCACACTCTCGTTTGACGTAGCTGACAACGGGTCTGCTTGCGCAATGGAGCACAAGTGACGGAGTGGAGGGAACAAAGTTTTTCGGTGGCTTTCACGCGAGAAGGTAGCAGAAACGGCTATCTATAGATAGTGACCTAAGCCGTTTGGAGATAAAAAATACTAAATACCAATATTGTAGATAAAGGTGTTATAGATTTGTTGATGAAGGTAATTTTTGTTCATATCATTTAGTGATTACAATGAACAAATGAGGATGGGATGTCAATGCAATCCCAACAAAATAATGTGATTCTGTGTAGGTTTCTACACATCTCTGGTATGTTTTATACCCTTCTCATGAGGGTGTTCTGACAGAGTGTTCTCTTGTCGCTTAGATTCAAAGGTATGGATCTTTATCATTGTCAGGACCTCTCATCACTTGGGAGGTCAGGATGATCCCTTACTTGGGAGTTTTCGGATTAGTCCATATTGGTACTAATAAGGGTACAAATGAGGGTACTAATAAAGGTAGGTTCTTGGCCTATGTCACAGTGTTTGTTTGTGGCTGTGTCGTTTGTGTCTGTGCATTGGTGACGGGGTGCCCTGTGGCTGGATTGCACGTGATTGCCTTGGGCATGACTGGGAGAATGGCTGTAGTTCGTGTTGACGATGGTGGATCGTTTATAATGGTTTTCGACAAATCGTCGAATCGTGGAAGGCAGCTAATTGTCGGTAGCTATGGAAAACTTGTCACGATGCACCACTCACAAGCACAAAATCAATGGAGATGACTGTGGTAGGGGAAGGGACAATGTCTGGAGTTGCTTGCGCGATGACATGTTGTGTATTGATCCTTGACAGTGAAGAGTGATTTCGCACATCTCCACCGTAAATAATGCATTCTGATTGCAGTCATGAGTTCGTTTTTTTAATCTTTACTTGGTACGATAGGAACTCGTACTAAAGGTACGTAAGATCTTTCCAGTTGATGTCATCGATAGCCACCAACGACTGCAATTACAATGACATTCTGGTGGGCCTGTGCATCATGACAATGAACGGTTGGATAGACCATAACGTCCCTAACAATTCCCGCTCATCAGATAGCTTAGTTTCACATGTCCTGGACATGTCCTGGACGTGTCCTTGGACGTGTCCTATGTCCTTAATTTCTCTAGGATGTGGTTTTTTGTGGACACGAGGACATATGTCAGTGTTGAGTCCCATGTCCGCCTCGTGTCCTCAGAAGTTTTGACTCACATAGATTACATAACAGTATCAAGGCACATGTCAACGTATCTTAAGTATTTCTGTACTGCAATCCTTACGGATTGCACTTAAATGAATGTTATGTAAATGCAACAACCACCACTCTTGATATATTCACCTGAAACACTCCATGTCCTCTCACGTCCTGTCATGTCCTCTGTGTCTAAAATTGAATGTCCTGTGTCCTCGTTTGAAAACACAAAATGTCCTGCATGGTGTCTTTTTCAACAATTTTTGGACGCGGACGCAGCAGACATGTGAAACTAAGTCAGATAGAGACTATGACCATGGGAACCATACGTTATCCTTGAACGCAACAACAGTATGTTGGGCTATGGATAGGACTATTGACGAAGGTGCTCTCATAGTCTTCACCACTGACCACTAGCAGAGAGAGATGAAAGTCTGATTAAGAGGGACTTCTTTTGCTCAAGCCATTTTGTTCCCGAGGTATGTATGGTATAGTACCATACAGTATCTCAAGGCCACGACAGAAAAAGAGCGAAAAGCAAGATCAAGAGTGTCATCCGTGCATCGCCAGGCAGGATGCCACACGGTGCCACGACACACTCACTGCAGGTAAATATTGTACAATGTCATAGTTACGACACAAAACAGATTTTTTTCACTCCCTAGAGAGACACACACTCTCTAGAGCGCGTCGTCAAGAGCGTAATCGATTTTCTAATGTTCGGGCAATTATTAAAACATGTTATAGAACAGTGCAAATAATCCATTGTGATCCAGTGTACCATAATCATTCCTAAAACCGCACAAATAATACTTCGCAACCCAATCCAGTTTCACAACCCAACACACGGCATCCATCCTTGAGTTCCAGTATTTTATCTTCCGACCAAGTCAAAAACAAGACATTCAAGATTCAAAAATTAACCAAAATGGCATCAATGCCATCCACGTCGGATACATCCATCCACCTCCTGACCGAAGTAACAACGTCAACGCATCATCATCGACCGTTCAGCATCCATGGAATCCACCGGAGGAAACACGCGGTTCGTGCCATATTTCGCTCCGTTTCGTTCTTACTGTTGGTGATGGGATACATAGTTTACCATGGCGTGACTAGCGCCCAACGATATCGCGAGGCTAATGATGACAATGTGGGTGGAGTTTCTAGCCGAATTTTGGAAAATGGAGAGGAGTATGCTTCGTCTCACTTGAGTGGTTTGAGTGGAAATGCACACGACAGCACCGTTCTTACGTCATTCTTTGCACAAGACTCTTTAACGAATGAAGAATTACTATTATTATCATCGCCTTCCCAAGCACATCACCAGCCATCACTCCAATCACTTGGCATCCACGACAATCATCCCTCCAGAAACCTCCAACAATCCTCCAACACCACAAGCACCTACAACGACAACACAACACAACCACCATGCCCCATCCTCCCCACCGTCTCACCCCCCACAGCCGTAGCCCTCTTCCTCGGCATCCTCTACACGTTCCTCGCCCTCGCCATCGTCTGCGACGAATTCTTCGTCCCAGCCCTCGAAGAAATCGCCTCGCCCCGCCACCTACACATCTCCATGGATGTGGCGGGGGCGACTCTCATGGCCGCGGGGGGGAGCGCTCCCGAACTCTTTACGAGTTTCGTGGGGACATTTCAACAGAGTGATATTGGGATTGGGACGATTGTTGGTTCGGCCGTGTTCAATGTCTTGTTTGTTATTGGGGTTTGTAGTATGCTTAGTAGGGAGGTGTTGTGTTTGACTTGGTGGCCGTTGTTTCGGGATTGTTTGTATTATGGGTGTGGGTTGGCGGTGTTGAGTGTTGTGGTGGGGGTGTCGAGTGCGGGGGAGGTGAGGTGGTGGGAGGCGTTGATTTTGTTGGGGATGTATGTGGGGTATGTGGTTATTATGAAGTATAATCGGAGGTTGTATAAGAGGATTACGGGGAAGGAGTTGGTTTTGGGAAGTGAGCAGGAGGAGGAGGAGGTGGCGGGGAGCTCGTCGGAGAATACTGAGGAGAATGTTCATCCTGCGGCTGTGGAGAATGGGGAAGTGGCGGTTGGGAGTAGATTGAATTCCGAAACGTCAAATCAGTTGCTGTCTCATGAAATACAACGGGCGATGGTTCACACAGATTTTCGATGGCCCGGTACGTTCCGTGCTGGAGTGTTGAAACTATTGCTTCATCCGTCCTCTTGGGAAGATAAAGGTGGGATAGGGATAGTAGCGAAAATCCAGGGTGATGTTGAGCACGTATTCAAGACTGTTGATTTGAATGGAGATGGGGTCATTGATTTGGAGGAGTTGGGCAAATTGTTTGTCAAGCTGGGACATGAGATTAGTCACGAGGATTTGACTGGGGTCTTCGCCAGTTTGGATTTGGATAGTAATGGGATGGTGAGCCATAATGATTGATGCTAATCTTGATTTGTGTGAACATCTTCGTCTGAAACATGAATATGCTGAACTATTCATGTATATTGCGAATCGGGGTACCACCATGCAATGCCTTCGTAACAAAATGTGCGTTCGTTAGATCTCAGAGGACGAATTCACCAAATGGTACATCAAATCCGAAGAACGAGTCCTTTCACAAGTCCGACACATTTTCGATGAGTTTGACGCGGATAAATCTGGCAGCATCGACCGCGATGAAGTACGCGCTCTCCTCAAAAAGCTCCAACCTGGTGTTACAGAATCGGACGTCGATGAGGCTCTCACAGCAATGTACAAAAGTGGTTCTACAGAAGAAATCACGTTTGATGAGTTTTCACACTGGTACGTCAACTCAATGATATTCACAAAACAGCAGCAGGATCTGGAAAAGCAGATTGAGGAGGAAGAAAATGGTGTCTGCGAGGCATTGCGTCCGCCCAAGGGAGAGGGACTTTTCGCGTGGTTAAAATACTTGTTAGTGTTACCTCTCGTGGCATGTTTGACATTTACAATACCTGATGTTCGAAGACCGGGATTGGGGAAATGGTGCTATCTCTCTTTCGTTCTTTCAATCGTGTGGATAGGGTTCTTTTCCTATTGGATGGTCGACTGGACAGAACTACTTGGGAACACCATTGGCATACCATCCGTTGTTATGGGATTGACGCTTCTCGCTGCTGGAACTTCAGTACCTGATTTATTGTCAAGTGTGATTGTGGCCAGAATGGGAGAAGGAGACATGGCGGTGTCCTCTTCAATTGGGAGTAATATCTTTGACATACTGGTCGGGTTGCCTCTTCCTTGGCTTTGTTTTACAATGTATCCCAAGACACCGAGTGTGGTTGTGGTAAGTTCATCAAAATTTTGAGAGGTGATGCTTGGATTTTGCCAAATATCACCGCCTCACGCTGTGAAACGTTATCACTTTTTTGTCAATAGATAAATGCGCAGGGAATATGGGTTTCCATTTGTATTCTGATAGGAATGCTGTTCGCGATAGTTATTATAATTCATTGCCAAGGATGGAAAATGACGAGAACACTGGGCGCGTGTATGTTTTTTTTGTACTTCGCGTACCTGGCTCAAGCTGTGGTTACAGAATATTTCAAAAATCCATGCTTTTGCGCGTAAATGAAGTAAAGGGTTCATCACGATGGCACAAAAAGGAGGGAGGTATTGCTTGTAGTTTATCTTTTTTCATATATTTTGCATAGTGGATATATTTTGGCAGATTTTGTATTTTACTTAGATTTCATCACTTTTTTCCTCTACGCTAAAGTAAACTGTTCGTTTGTCCTCACCAATAATCCATCCCCAATTCTCTTTATCCCTGCCCGCCATGAGAAACATCCCCGCAAATAACAAATGTTTCCTATGCAACGACCAATCGCAAAGACCCATGTAAGGACTATCACAAGTTCCGTCAGCATTAAATTGTCTGACTCCCATTTTGCTTGGTTGTCCCATGTATTCGAGTCTGAAACGGTAATACACCACTTCTTCCCGGCTTATGGTTTGTCGCCGCGAGTCCATTTCGGCCATCCAATAAGCTTCTTTCCATGAGATGGGACGATGCATTAAAGACCCCATGTTCAATGGAGGGAGAGATTCTGGACTACCGAATTGTTGAATCAATTCGTAACAGTACGTCATGGATGTTCTTCTACCGTCGCCACTGCGATCAGCGCTAACCCGACCCCCTTCTTCGGCAACAGCAAGACCCACGCTGATGACACCCTCTCTTTGTTGATATTCGGAATCATTAGAAACGAAGAATCGTTGTACATTTAACTTTCCCATCCATCTCTTCATGCAAATATCTTGCCATATGGAATCATCTGATGAGAGATCCAAAAAGGAACGATCGACCAAGGCAACGGAATGGAGTAGATGATTCGCCTCCAGGTATGAGAAGGACTTGATCCAAATCTCGTTCGGAATGATGATTCGATTTTGTGGGTTAGCCTCAGTTTCTGACTCCATTGTTTTGCGCTGAAGATAGAGAGGAGGAGGAGAGGAGGTAGAGCTGAGGTAGAGTAGATAGGCTTCTTTTTTTATCGTGTTCTACTGGAAGGGAGCTGGAAGGAGGCTGGAAGGGTATGGCACGACACGATGGTCACTCTTGACCTGGTTTAACCCCTTTCAGACCCCGTTTAGACCTCTATTAGACACCACCACCTTGCATTGTCACAACCTTCACTAAATACAAATGAAAATTGTAATTTTGTCTCCCCACAAATCTTGATACACCTAGTTGACATGTTGACAAATTTTATGCCAACTTCAAAAACCAAGGACCCACAAAACAAACCTTGCTTGCCATAAGGTAAACAGGGAGAAGCACTTTTACCTTACAACTTACGTGAGTGTGTGCGTATGTGAACGATGTAAAAAGAATCCCTCATGACTGATTTATATTGCACATCAAACATACCACTGTCCACTAACCCAACATAATGTGGGACCCAGATGGAGTGTCAGCAGTAGTCTATTGTCTCTGATCGCAATCTACCACCAGTGTACCATGAGCACACCAAGCAACAACAAACCAACGCATACCAGCAGAGTGCCACAGCATACCATACAGACCATGAATACCATCTTGCATCCTTCAACAACACTTTTCAGTTGTGCACTTTTTTGGTCCCAGATGATACAACATTACGTACATTATATAATTGTGTTTTCCCCAGACCTTGATGCTAGTTGCTAGCTTTCATTGCAATTAACACCATTTACCAAGTTCACAAAAACATAGAACAAAGGAATCATCTGTTCTTCTCCATTCAGTGACAGTGCAACTGTGTCCTACCCCTGAGAAAAACTAGACATGCCTTGAAACATTTTTTGAGTGCAGTCCAATTGTCCACCAACAACACTTTCAATCAAATGCAAACTGAATGGAACTCTTATCAACTCATCAAAGTAAGGTGTTATACTGTTTTGAGTGCCTTCATGTGGCAGGGGATCATGGCACTCCAAGTTCCCAAAATTTGTTCCACAGACATTGGTGGCCATCATTAGAGGCAGTGGGAATGACACCTACAGGGTTGATCACTGCCTTACTCTGGAACCAATCATTATTATCCACCATCAATAACAATAACATTCAACCAGTAGGGAAAATTGTGCAATGATGTGGTGGATGTACAGATGCAAGGCATCAAGCTAGATACTCATAGTAAACTGTTTTTGCTATTTTATGAGTGCTAGACTTAGTGCTTAGCATCTGTGCGTAAAATGAGTGGTCTTGGTGACCATGTAGGCTGTACCTGCTTACTTGGTAGATACCGGATTTACCTGTATCATCACACCCTTGCAAGAGGACTCATGATGGAGTTAGGCAGCCGATGCGGCGGGGTTGGAGCGGTGGCTTAGGTGTAGCATTGCCACAACTAGTTGTGGTGTGATGAATTCCTGCCGGATGTTTTGATGATGGGCGGCAGGGTGATGTTTAGTCCAGTAGTCGGCGTAATTGAGTTTGCCCGGGCGCCAGTAGATGTGGAATTGTTCCTGGCATTCGCAATCGAGGAGCCAATGGAATCGCATGCCCATGGCTTTGGTCCGCTTGAGTTGGACTTTACCGTTAACGGCAACCTCAGCGGTTGAGTTGTCCGTTTGGAGTGGGGTGGCGGGTTGTTTGTGTCCCAGTTCCTCCAGGGTGATGCAAATGAAGACTGCCTCCCGGGCCATGATGTACAGCGCTGCTAGTTCAGCTTCGGTGGCGGAGGCCATGACATGTTTGATGATGTGGGCGATGTTCAGGACGGCCCCGTTGTTGGGTGGGATTTACGCATTAGATGAGAGAAAGAAATGCCCTCCAGCGCGGCTGTGTGCCCCGGGTTTGCTGAGATAGCTGGCATCGCTGTGTATGGCAAGGACCATGTCGCTGGCATTGTAGGTGAGAACTGCATCGTCTTGGGTGGCGATGTAATCTAGGAGCTGTTTCGTATGTTGGAGTGTGTCAACAGTGGGTTTGGAGGATTGGGATGCTATGGCTCTGATGGGGCAGAGAAGTGTTGGGTCAACAGCGCGACAGAGAAACAGGAATTCGCCGCAGACTTGTTGGATGAATTTCTTGCCTTTTTGGTCGAGGAGTGGTGCCGTAGAGGGTGCTTTGGCATATTGCATTAGGGCACCATATTTGATGAGCGTAGTGGGAAATGGCGCATGTTGAGGAGTCTTTGGTTTGGAGTGCTGGAATTGGCGGAGAGCTTTTTCAACGTGGCCTTGCATTGAGAGGTGAACACGGCGTTTTGCGTAGTCCCAGTCCAGTGTGATGCCCATGTAGCGGGAGCCGTTCTAATCAGTAGTTACCTTATAGTGCTCCTGCAGCACTGAAAGGAGATGTTGTGGGTGTTCTTGCCCAACATATTTGATGCCAAAGTCATCCACCACGAGGGTGAATTGTATGGGACGTCAGATGTGCTTCCATAGTCCTGGGACTAACTTGCTTTGGTGGTATCCGTGGGCGTTGAGTCGTTTTTCCAAGAGTTCATTGGCCAAGTGCATGCCGAGTTGCACGAGGACATAGATGGTCCCGTCCGGTTCAGCCAGGAGGTCGAGGCGATACTCTGTGATGATCTCGGTGGGGATGTTACTGAGCTTGAGGTGGAGGTATTTCGGCCGTGGGAGGGGGGTCATGAGGTAGAAGTTGGAGAGGTCCATGGTCATGAACTTGGCGCCTGGGGTGGAAATGACGCTGTTGAACAAGAGTTTGGCGGTGAGCATTTCAGCGGTGGGGGTGGCCACTTCGCCAGGGTGGTTGATTCGGTCGCTGCCCACAGAGAAGTGTGTGTGATTGGGTTCGGCTTTTTCGGGGCGTGCGTTGCAGACGAAGAGCCCGTATGTGACATCTTTGCGGCGGTCCTGGGGAATGTCAGACTTACGGATGAATCTGATGGTGTCCGTGCCCTTGATACGGCCGCCGACCCCTTGTGCGAGGCGCCCAAACTCGTTGGCTGAAGAGATGGTCCAGTCTCCTTGGTAGACCGGGTGCCGCAGTAATTGGCGGTAGTTAAGAAGCTTGCCCGTGGATTTGTCCAGTACCGCAAGTGCTTTGTGGACTTCATTTTCCAGTCGTGTCAGGCGAGAGGATTTAGTGTGGGTGATCGGCATGGGAGGTGGAATGCGGGAAGCGCGCGATTGTGTGTTGTGGGCGGGAGGCACGGCAAGTTTGGCGACGGCCGCAGTTTGGGATCGAGTATTCCGGGCAGGTGTATCGGCGGGGAGTGAGATAGGCGGGTGGGCCGAGTGGCGTCGTCAATGAGGGATGGGATGTGGTGTGCGTGGGACTGGCAGGGGAGGTACATCTGGGATGACAGTTGCCATGGAGCGCGTGACGCGCATGTTCGGCTCGAGCACCCTTGGAAGTGTTTGCTCCACTCTTTGCTCCACCCTTGGAAGTGGGTGAGTCGTATTGTGGTGTGGCTGCACTTGGGCGGCTGAGCTAAGCTGGGTGGATGTTTGCTGCAGGAGCACCTGTAGTTGGCGTATGTTGTCAGTGCCCGCGGTGGGCGCATGCGTGAGGAGAGCATGGGAGCAGTCGGCGATGGCAGCCATGAGTTTGTTCTCGGGTGTGAGGCTAGGGTTGGTGATGTGTTTGTGGTGAAAGTGCACGGTGTCACTGAGGCGATCGCTGTTGGTGGACTTGATGTGGCAGCGGTGCGTACGGTAGTGTTCGGGGGATGTATTGATGTACCACCCGTTGACGGAGTGGAAAGCCCATATTCCGCGGGAGTCGGTTTTCTCGTGCACCTGGGCATTACATCACATGGGCGCTAGCGGCATTCTGTTGTAGTCAAAGGGGCCGTTGAGATGCGCGTAGGCGGAGACGGTAGGGGTGGCATTAGACTGGCGCAGCAAGTTGAGGGTGATTTCAGTTTGCGGTAGGAGTTTGTCCCAAAGCTCGAGAGGGAAATCATCTGCGACCCCTGCCAGGACGCTGAGGAAGTGTGATTTGAAGTTGCGAATGGCCACCTCGGCGGCGTTGCGGCGATGGCAGCCAGGCGGAACCAGTTCAAGTGACATTTTGTAGGTATCTTGGATGAGGTCTTTCATTGCCGTGGAGATTTCATTGTCCAGGACGTGCTTGTGTGGTATGATGCCAGCGCGTCGTAGGTGGAGCATGAGGGCAGAATAAGCACGGGTGAGTTCAGAGTCGGTGCCGTTCTTGATGGGTTCGACAAGGATGGCGCTACTGTCAAATTCCACCATAAACATGATGTACTTGTTGCCTGCTTGGGAGCGAACGGGGAATTGTCCTGTCTGGTCAGTGAAGATGGTGTCGCGAACTTGGTAGGTCTTGGTGTAGATGTGGTGGACTTTGCGTCCTTGGAGCTGGTTGGAGTGTACTTCCTCGAATGGCGGCGGTTTGGGTTTGGTAGAGCGGACGTTCTTGCGAGTTTGATTGAGGTGCCCATGGGGTGTTTCAACAGAGTCTGAGTAATACCTTTGGACATTCTTGGCGGTTAAGAGCGGCCATCCGACAAAGTTGCCAGCTTGGATGGCCTTGAGCCAAGTGGATTCAACTGGGTAACCACAGACAGCATGCATCCACTTGATGGCTTGTTCCGTGGAGGGCAGGTCATAGACACTGTGTGCCTGGCTGAGGACCGCGCGTGCTTTTTTGGAGGGGATCCTGGGTTGCCACTGACCGCGGTGCTGGACTAGTGGTATGCGGTAGTGGCCATGTTCGTCGCGAACCGCAATGAGGAGTGGTTTGCCGTGGCAGGTGATTAGCACATCATTTTCTTTGTGGATGGTGACGCCGTCTTTGGTGAAGATGGAGATGGTGCCGTCATCGGCGGTTTTTCCGACACTCATGAGGGAAGTAGGGAAGTTGTCGAATGAATCGGCAGATGCAGCAGTGTGGGAGAGAAGTGGGAAAGGCAAAGTAGTGGCATGTTTTCCAACGCTTGTGCTGCCGTTGGTGACACCGACTCATTTGGTTGAGGGTCGTAGGATGGGGAGGCCGGTGGAGAGGCGATCGGCTTCGCTTAGGTAATGGCCGTTGGCGCCGGAGTCGTATGTGATCATTGGTGAGTTATTGTCCGGGTTGAAGTGCCGAACGTGTGCTTGCGTCTGGAAGGTGACGTGTTTGGCAGAGGGTAAACAAGTGAGGAGTGATTGCCTGAGGTTGGCAGCCAAGGCATATCCTGCATTCTTGGTTGCTTGAAGTAAGGTTGCCTTGGGTTTTCGTGTGCGCGTATGGGCATAGTCGATTGAGCGGCGGCACGGTCGGAGGAGGTCGGCTTTGCCTGCAGCAGTGCGTTCATCCTCTGCCCAAGTGATGTGTTGGTCGATGAGCGTGTGGTCGGCAGCAGCCTGCGCACTTTTGAGTCGTCGCGCTTGGATGCGTCTGATGGCCTTGAGTTTGAAGGTGCTGGGGATGGGCACTGGTGGTGGCGGAGATATACTGGTAGTGAGGGTAGATGTGTCTGGTGGGTCTGCAGCATACTGCGGAAGAGTGGCGTAAGCGTTGCTTATTGCAACATAATACTTAGGTTTGGACGTACTATTAGGATGAATAGTTTTACCTTTAGGAAGTACAGTTACCCAATCTTCTGAAGTTGCCGACCCCTCCCGTCAATCGCCCCCGCTGTCTGACCCGCTGTACTCCGGATACCCCTCAAGTGCAACGGAGAATTGGATCCGGGGCTTGTAGGTGATGCCCATCTCCTTGCACACCCATTCCTGGCAAAAACCCTTATATTTTGTATTCCAGAAGCAGTCCTTCTCGTGTATGTTGGGATGTTGGTGGTTGCGGCAAAAGCGACGACAATGCTTACAGGGGTTGTCTTTGTGGGAGCTACATTGGTGCTGGGATCGCGATCTCGCCCGGTCTCGGTCCCTGCGCTGGTCACGGTTAGTTGTTGTGTGCCGGGACGACAATGCTTACAGGGGTTGTCTTTGTGGGAGCTACGTTGGTGCTGGGATCGCGATCTCGCCCGGTCTCGGTCCCTGCGCTGGTCACGGTTAGTTGTTGTGTGCCGGGAGTTGTTACGTGCACCTGCCAAGGATTCACTGTCAGACTGGGCAGCGTAGGCAGCACCGTCTTCGTCATTGATGGGCTGTTGTTGGAGCAAGGTGGTCAAGTAGGAGGTTTGGTTGGTGACGGCATTGGCTGAACCGGCGGATGACGGAGGGGCTTTGTTCAGTTTGCAGACACCGTCCGCTCCGGCAAGTTCGCGTAGTATGGCGGTGATGCTGTCGCTGGTGTGCGCGTAGTTGTATGCGTAGGCGCGGCGGATGGTTTGGAGGGCTGGACGAAACTCCCAACCCCATGCCTTGCTGGTGGCTAGCTCAACGTTGGCAAGGAGTACGAGGGCGAGTTGGGTGTTGTCAACGACAATGCCGTAGGAGTGCATGAGAGCGTTTTTGGCATGGAGGAGCTCGATGTTGGTGATGACTTTTTTTGGGAGTCGAAGCGGAAGGAAAGAATGGCGGCGAGTTGTTCGAGGACATCGCTCGTGTTGGGCCGGTCTGCACCTTGGATGGCTGCGTCAACGAGGTCGTGGAGCTCGTAGTCGTCGATGCTCCGGTAGTCTGTGCCGTCGGCGGTGCGGAGAACAGTGTCGGTGATGTCAGAGCCAACCTTTTTGGTGATGGCTTCCGTTGCCCCTTCTTTTGCTCCGACCACAGCTTGATTGACCATGTTGATGCGGTCAGCTTGGTCTTGGGCGCCGGCACGCGCGGTGATGGTGGGGAGCACTGGGAGTTGGGCTGTGGATTGTGCATCTGCAATGACACGTGCTTCGTTGAGGACGGATGTGATCGTAGCGGCGTCGGTGGACTGGATCCAAGAGAGGAGCGATGGCGGGGTGGCCGTGCTGCTGATGAGCAGCTTTTCCATGCCATTTCCGGGGTCACCCGGGTTGTAGGTGCTTTTGAGCACACAACGCACACCCGTGAAGAAGGTCGTGATGGCGTCATGGGTGTACTGGTTGCTGGAGTTGCAAGGGAGCGCAAGTTTGGTGATTGCTGCCTTCACGTGGTCATGTGTGGTGGCTTGAGCAGTGAAACACGCATCGGCCATGGTGGTATTACGGAGATTTTACGGAGATAGCAAAACTGCAGATGCAAGGCATCAAGCTAGATACTCATAGTAAACTGGTTTTGCTATTTTATGAGTGCTAGACTTAGTGCTTAGCATCTGTGCGTAAAATGAGTGGTCTTGGTGACCATGTAGGCTGTACCTGCTTACTTGGTAGATACAGGATTTACCTGTATCATCAGGATGTGCCCATCCCAAGAGCATGAGCCTCATCTTACTGAGTCAATATTTAGATGGGTTAAGATACTAGTTTTGATAGACACAATATCTCAGAAAAAATTACTATCGCCACAACGTGTCAAAGCCTGTGAACATCTCCAATTAGGCTATGGAACTTCTCTAGAGAAATACTTAAATACCAGATAAAAATCAATATTGAGAGATTAAACAGCTACCAAGAAGTGATAATTGATACCACTAATGGTTAGATGAAAATCAAGCAATTAAATAGCTACCAAGAAGTGATAATTGATATCAATAAATTCTTGTGAGTGTTTCATATAAATTACACTATAATACCATTCTTGTGGTATGCTGTTGACAGGGGTAATGCAGCTCCATACATTGATTGCTGAGCTGGTGTGTAGGATTTTACATAATCATGGTATATGATGTAGTGCTCAGCTGGCTTGACAGAACTCTTGAAGTTCTGGTTGGCCAAATGGTTTTAAATACATCAGACTTCTGTGGATGATGTTCCAAAAATGCTGGAAGTTGAGTGTATCATGGGTATAGTCCTCAAGGATATGTTGGCTGCTTAGGTGGATCCTTGGTTATGTCAGCACATCGCTGCTCCATAATATCTTGTGATGCTTATTGTATGGGCATCCATCATCTCCCAGCATTCAATATAGAAGATACTTTGCTGTGTGATGCTTTATTAGATCAGGAATCAGGAAAACTGTATATACAGTGGAGATGGTAGCTATGATGGATGGGTTTCATTTCCCCCCAATCACCTCTACCACCTTTAGCAATATCACAGACATCCAACAAGCAACTGGTAATGGCTGTGGGAGGTTTTGGAATAGGCAGAACATCTCTCTTTATTTTTATTCCATGAGGTGGATTGGTGTGATGTCAATAGGTCTACTTCACATGGGGCTCAAATACATATTATCAATAACTAGCAGGAGGGGTGCAACAATGGCATTAAATACACAGACAATGATTCCATTATGAATTTTGAAATTGTAGTCCCATGTGGGGCCAGTAATAATCGCATGTGATACCAATTTTATATTAATTTTTATGGGGACATAAAAGGTGCATACAATTTAACATCATTTTAGAGATTCGTCTTGGTAATAAACTAAAAATGTAGGCACATCTTGTGCGGACGCATAGCCAACATCTGCTCTCTTTGAACGGATTAGGCAATACTCTGTTGAATGATACAATAGCTATTGTGCTCATCCCTACTCAAATTTCCCCCATCGCTTGATGGTGTTGTCTCGACAGCGTGAATGGTTACTTTTGAAGGCACAAGATTTAGCAAGTGCTAAAATTCTGGTGTCTTGAACATGCAAAATAACTGGAATGCTTTAAGCGTATAACACTACTAAATCTGTTGGAAACCCGATGCGCCAAACATGTGAAAGGTTGTATTGTAGAGATTTAGTATGACGAGGGGCTCCTATGGTGATTGGGGTTCATGCAACTTTGGCATGAGCTTGTTGTTTGGATGCATGTCGTGCTGTTGGGAGAATGGACCAAATTATCTTGACAAAGTTCTACATTGCTGGCACTCCTAATAAAGTCATCTTTAACAACAATAGATTGTAATTCTATCATTTGAAACTCTGGGTAATGACTCTGAACTCTCTCCTTGCATTCTAAAGTAAACACTATAATCCCAAAGAGCCACCGCCCGCCCCTCCCCTCCAATCAAAAAACATCCTATCCAACATCCCCATAACCGTAAACGCTCCACCCACGGCAGCACAAACTCCCGTAAAAAAATGCGTCCATCCCCTCCGATACTCCTCAAACTCCACATGCAACGCACTCACTTCATAAAAGAAGAATACTCCCGGCAATCCCCTATTGGATCCTGGCTCGACATGTCGCGTATGCTCGGTCACGGAATACTGAAATGTTTCAATCGTCGTCCCATTCAAAAATCGAAATACGGTAGGAACGACCTGTAAATAATACTGAAACATGCCATATCCATCCGTGACGGTCCGTATCGCTCCTTCGAGTTGACTCGTAATATTCAACGAATTCCGTACCTCCGGACTCAAATACGGTCCAAACACGAGTTTATTCACCGTATGACTGACATTAAATTGTTCAAACTGCTCATTGAACATTTCCATAATCGAATTAAAATCAATGAAACCCGACGAAGACGACGATAGCAATCCCCCCAATGAATTCTTCTTGACATCCCCCTCCTTCTCCCACTGTCGATCGGGAGCAAAATGCAAATTCCCCCCGCCGGTACCCAATGCCACAAATCCATGAATATTACACCCCTCATTCTCTTCCGATTCGGCACGTACCAAATGCCGACATTGGACAATTTCCTTCAAATCCTTGATATGCCATGATTTCCTTCGATAGGCCTGTTTGACATCATCGCAGGTATTACAGCATTCCCCCTCGAGACCGGCACCGTAACACGATCCACATTCTTGTTCATCGTCCACCTCCTCCTCTTCCACTTCTTCCTCTCGTCGTCGCAACGTCTCCTCCACCCTCCCCTTCCAATCCCGTTGATCAATCAACGTCCCCCCCAATTCAAACCGACTCCGTCTCCCAATCGCCTTCCCCTCCCCATCCAATCGATGTTTCCACACGCGATGCCTTCGATCAATATGAAAACTTTGACTCTGTCCCGTGGGATCATTGGCATCCACGGCCAACAATGCACAGGGGATATGTGGGAAGGTAATATCGAATTCTACCTCGAGTCCATGCGGAGATTGGGGCATGACGTGAACGTGGTTTAGGGTGGAAACGGTGGAAAGGTTGTAGGTGTATTCGCTGCGAATGAGGAATGTGATTAGGAGGAGTGTGAGGAGGGAAAGGGTGGCGCCCGAGAGGGTGCGGATGCGGAATTCGGGGGAGATGGGGGAGTGGGTGTCGAGGGAACGGAGGTAGTCTGTGTAGGATTGTTTCATGGTGGGGTGTTTTTGTGTTAGTGTGTGTGGGAGGATGTGTGTAGGATGTAGAGTGGGGAGGAGAAGAAATGGACGCAATGGACTCTGTTGGCTCTCTGTTGGTAGTACCGACCGTACAATACCATGTATGTGGAGGGTATATATGGTATTTAGTATTTATGGTATAGGTAAACAAAATCTCACGTAGAGCAACAAACTTGCCAAAGCAAACAAGTAGTAGTAGCAAGGATCAACATCGATGAATAATGACTATCACGAGATAGGTGTAAAATCAAATAATTATCAACTGCACTGATAGTGTACAATCATTGAAGTCATCCTCTTTAAGCTTCTCATGACAAAACCCTACCAAATGATACCTTCACAATCTGTTGGAAAACATCCAGTAGAACACGAGGTTTATCCCACCACAAGGTATCCACTCTCAGTCATCCTACTATAGCGCCGCTAAGCGCGTTTGCTGAGTTCCAAGCCATCCTAATTCCAATAATGTTGTAATTTTCAACACCCCAAAACTCCAAAATGTTTATTGCAATACATTAGGAGTCCTCATTTCCCAAGCCCCATGTAAGAACAATCCAAACTACAACATAGATGATATGCACACCACCGCCACTCATTCAACCAGCCAACATCGACGCGCCATACCGCAAATAGGCACAAAATCCCAAAAACAAACTGATCATCACCAAACAACTTGCCCCTATCCTCTCATGCAACATGAGATGCTCCTCCTCTGCCATTTCACATTCCGAATCCAACGACTGATACTTATATTTCTCCTCACCCACCACCCGACAATCCCTCGTGTTATTAAAATGCTCACGCTCGTCATCATCCAACTCGTGCATTGGTACCTCCAGGCTGCTAATTTGCTGTAGCAGGAACGGATTGTGATGGAAGGTGAGAAAGGCTTTTGTTCGTTCCGAGAGGTCTCGATACAGCAAACCTTGGGATGGTGGAGGTGCTTCGTGGGTTGGGTAGGATGATGCTATGGATGACATTTTAGGTGGTTTGAATGAGATGACGATCGTGTTGTATCGAGTGTGAGAGAAGAGGGTGGATGTGACGGTTGCGGAGGGTGCCCTGAGTCGAGTTTTTCTGCGTGGCCTTCTACCTCCTTCTACCCCAAAGTCTACAAAAATCATCGCGAATTATATTAAATTGAGTGCTTGATGTTTGGCCTCGTAGGTGTCGACATGCTCCCTTACCTCTCGCTGAAGTAGTGTTTGATAATGTGTAAAGGTTCCAGTAGTATGTAAGCAGTTATTAGCAATGCTTGACTTGGATAGGTAGGAGATGGTACTTCCGAAAATTGGACGTGCAGACGTGTTTTAGGCCCAAAACTATGAAATATGTCAATGTTCAGTGAAGGGAATTTTCATACTATCTACGTGAGAGAATTTTTAATCCGAAAGACGAATTTGTTTTTAGTATTGAATCGATTGTTTCAAGGGAATTGCTTTCCCGTCTCACTTTTGGCCCAACACAGTGTTGATGGACGGTTCCATAGGGTTCCATTCTTATTTCATCGTCATCAGATCATTAAAAAAAAACTCGAAGAAAAATGACAACCAATCCAGATCCATCCAAAGCATCAACAGCAACCATCCCATTCATGGACGCCGACAATGACACATCAACAGCATGCCACGAACAGCAACAACAACCGCAGCAACAACAGCAACAACAACAACAACGTCACGAAGCCCTAGCAACCACCTTCCACCACCAAGGATACCTCACGCTCTCCCCCCTCCTCTCCCCCGCCTTCACCACACGCCTCCTCCACGAATGTTCCTCCACCTTCCACGCAGTCTTGCACTATTTACGACAATGCCACGAAATTCCGTTCGATACACCCTCCCGTCCAAAAGATTGTGGCGGACAAACGTGCGGGGAAGAATTCGAATATCCCATGGGAGTGGGCGTGAAGTATGGATACAGGGAATTGGTCATGCGATCTCCCGGACGGTACGAATTGGCATTGTTGGTGGATAATGACCGAGGAGGAGGAGGAGGAGATGTCGTCGTGGGTGGGGGGAAACGGAAGAAAGTGTTATCCAGAGAGTTGTTGTTTGGTGAAGATTCGTCGTCGAATGATGCTCCAACCAGTAGTTGTGCCACGCTGGAACTTTTGTTCGATTGGATCCATGAGGGAATTGGCAGTGAACGTCGAGAAAATCATCGGCAAGATGATGAGTTGCAACAACAACAACAGGAACAGGAACACACGCAAGATGAGCCGTTCGCTCAAGATCATGCACAAATACAAAACCTACTCCACCTAATCCACACCATATTCTCCGAACCCGACACTCCTCCCAATACCACCAACAACAAAACCAAAAACGAATACACACTCCTTCACTACTCCCTCCTCCTCTCCACCCCCGGATCCCAAACCCAATCCTGGCACGCGGACGGAGGACACATCCACCTTCAATCCCATGCACCGTGTCACTGTCTCAACGTATTCGTACCCCTCGTTCCTTTATGCCCCTCCCTCGGTCCGACGGAACTTCGTCCAAAAAGTCAGTATTATACACGGGATTTAACGAGGATGGTATTGGGTGCCATGGCACGGAAAGAATGGATGTCTCCCGTGGTGCCCTTGTTGAGGGGCGGGGAGGCATTGGTGTTTGATTATAGGATATTGCATCGGGGTGGTGCGAATACGAGTCATTTGGTGGAGATGGAGGAGGAGGAGGAGGGACATGGTGACGAGGAGGAGGGTGAGAAGAAGGAGGACGAGGTGATTGGTGGAAATGGCAGAGACGGAAGGAATAGAGGTAGAGATAGACCTATATTGGTAATGACATTTGCCAAGAGTTGGTTTGTGGATGTTTGTAATTTCCCCAAACGCAGTATTTTTTCGTTCCGACCAGAGTTGTCCGTTAATGAATGAGTAGGTTGCTAGTATGCTGGATAATCCTTGTCGCTGCACGTTTGTCTTCTTCAGATATTGTAATTACATACTAGACTAGAAGGTAATTGAAATATAATGATGCCTAAGCTTCCATGTCCTAAGAATGCTTGCAATATACACTGAAAGAGTCCACACCCATCTCCGTTGCCGTCAGTTTGCTCCTACCTAAAATACTGTCCATCTCATTCCTTCTTCTCCTCACAAGGAACCTCCATTGAATCACATCTCCCCCAACCATCATCGGCACAACCTCTCCTCGAACTCATTTCAAACAAGTACAAATCATGTTCTCCATCCTCTTCCACCATAACCTTCCTCCATGCCAAACATCGTACGCTCCATCCCCTCGTTTCAATCCTACGCAGTAATTCCTCCAAACTTATGAATACACCGGATAAATTCCTTTTTTGATAGGTGAACAAGCATGTGGTGGTAGTCCCTTCCCGCCCATCCTCCTCACCACCACCAGCAGCATCATTGATGCGTCTATCGGCACGATCTCGTTCCATACAACAGTCAAATATCTGCCCCACCGTATCCAAAAGAGGATCAACAATCTTGGTCAAAAAAATACAATCGCATGCCACAATGACATGTATATTCGAAACGGTCGTGGAGGCAAGTTGATCACGTATGGGTTGGAACCAATCCAATACCGTGGGACGTGCATATCCACTTCCAATGGGGATGGGATGTGTCATCGTCGTCGTCGTGCCTTGTTCGATGGGATGAAGTGTGGCGAGGAACGAAAAAGAGGAGGCGGCATTGCTTTTGTCATTGTCATTCGTGGTGACATGGTCCACTTGAGCGGACGAAACATTGGTCTTCTTTCGATTGCGAAGTAAATTGGGACGTATCCCATGATGTACCAAGACGGGCAAATCCGTCATTAGTACGTGTCCTCCCGCTGCGGCGAGGGTGGTACCCACGACACCGATTCCGGAACCCACTTCCAATATGTGGAGGGGTTTAACTGTGGTGGTGGTGGTGGTGGAGGTGGGACGAAGTCGTTTTTGCCAATATCGCAATCTTTTCAACGAATCACCGTTACCACCACCACAAGCAGCAGCACCAGCATCATTAACAGCGGGAGGAAGATCACAAAGCAAAGCCTCCAACAACAATCGACTCCCCGGCCATACCTGAAAACCCGTCTTGGCTTCCAAATAAAATCCCCGTTCGAAGAAATGTGGATCCATCGGTCCATCGTAGACGGTATCGAGGGTCGTCATTTCGTCGTCGTGGTGGGGATGGAGAATGCCCGTTCCGCTGGAACGTTCGCGAGAGTAGAATTCGAGTGTTTGACGTGTTGCTGTTGGTGTTGCGGCGTTATTGTTGGCGATGGCGTTGTTGGGTGGTGGTGGTGGGAGGGTGACGTGAAAGTTGTAGGATTGGACGTGGTGGTAGAAATCGGTGTCATTGTCATCGTCGTCGTCATTGACGTCATTGTTGTGGAATGTGGTGTCGGGAGGGAGGTACGTTTCGCCGCATTTTAATTGGGGGTTGAGGGGTAGGTGGTTGGAGGGACTTTGTTCGAAGGGTGTTGTTGATTGCATTGTGAGGATGGTGTGTATTGTACGGTGATGCCGATGACGAATGTAGGCTGTGCGACAATGATGGGATGGAAATAATGGTGGACTTGGACGAAAACACACGATGCTGTTGCTTCGTGTTTCTGCCTGTTTGGGTGGAAAGATGATCTCGATCAAGTTGTTGCGAAAGGTGGATGTTCAAGTCATAATATAATATGTGGCTCATGGTGAGGTTGTCTCATCGGTGCAGCATAGGTGCCGTACCATAGTCATGGCGATGGATTCCTTCTTTTCATATTTTTGTGGTCGCCAATGATGACATGTTATGGAATCTTAAGTGGTAGTAGGAGTCAATAAAATGGCAAAATTCCATCCATTGGAGGTATTGTACCACACAACATACAGTACGGTATTGTACACAATCGTAGCACAATTACTATTGCACATCACAACGCCATCACAACCCCAAATTTTCTCTGGCAAAAACATCACCACATTCACCATATCCCATCGCCTTCCATTGCCGCGACGTTGCCATAAATGATGCAACGACCACCGCACATCCCCATCTCGCTGAGAGATTGCCGATGCCTCTCGAAAAAGTCCATTGTAACGAGCCCTGAAGAAAGGCAGCTCTAGCAAGAGTCAACAGACATACTCGTCTTACCTCGGGTAAGTCAAGCCGTCGAACGTTTTAGGGAGATGATGTATGGTTCATCTTGTTTGAGAGCATGCTCGTCATGTGGATATTCTCATTGGTTCATTCCGAAGATCCGCTGGATTTTGGGTAACATGATCTGATTATTGACTGACTCGTCCATCGAAAGGTAACTCCTTGTGGATGGGCAGTTGGATGCTGCCTTCGTCGTGTCTACAACTCCGTGTTCCTGTTCTGTGTTCATTTGACTGACGCTGTCACGATCCATCACGTGCTTGCAATCATACTCTGATACGTGCTCATACAACACTCCAGTCAGCACCAGACTAACTCTCTTGCAGTGATTGCCGACTTCTTTCACGTCTCATCCACCCCCCATTCCAATAATGACAACCGACGAATGTCATGCGGAGACACCTTCACTAAAACACAAACGAAGTCGTTCCAAAAGCCTCGTTCGAGCACGCAAGCGCCGCATCCACCAACAACGCCACCACCCAACATGTGCCCCACACATCTCCTACCCCCGCACCCCTCGTCCCCCCTCCCTCTTTGAAACATACATCACATCCCAATCCTTCCTCCCACCCCACGAACATCACGCCTTCTTCACCACCCTCCGTCGTCCACTCCCCCTCTGCTTTCGTATTCGATCCATCTCCACCCTCCACGAATGGCACTCGCTTCTCCATACCCTCCCCCCACACGATGCCACCACCAGCATCCAACGCCTACCCCTCCACGCTCCGCATACCTACCAACTTCCATCACACTTGCCCGACCTATATCCCAAACTACGGCACTGGATTACCTCCCGTACTCGGGGGGGACAAATCTCACGACAAGAATACGTCAGTATGATACCGGTGCATTTACTGAGCATTCAATCCCATCATAGGGTATTGGATTTATGTGCTTCTCCCGGTAGTAAGACGATACAGGCGTTGGATGCCTTGTATGATTCGCATCACATGTCAGGTGCTCGTGGTGGTGGTGGTGGTGGTGGTGGTGGTGAGGAGGAGGAGGAGGAGGAGACGACGGTGCCATTGGGATTTGTCATGGCCAACGAATTGGATGTCCGACGTGCGTATGTGTTGGCGCATCGAACGAGAGAAACGTTGAAGGAGAGGATGGTGTCCATGGCGGTGGTGACGCACAATGCTTGTCGATTCCCGAATGTTTTGGCTCCTTGTCGACGAGTTCACGGTCAGCAGCCGCAACAACAACAACAACAACACGGCGGTATCAATTCGAGTCCATCATCCCCCAAACCCTTTGATCGAATCATCTGCGACGTCCCCTGCTCCGGCGACGGGACACTTCGCAAGGATACAAAAATTTACAAAACATGGCATCCCTCCTACGTTATGACATTGCACTCCCTCCAACTCCGTATTGCCAAACGGGGCATTGCCCTCCTCCACGTGGGTGGGTACATGACGTACTCGACATGCAGTTTCCATCCCGTGGAGAATGAGGCAGTCGTGGCAGCCTTGCTTTTGACGGGATGTGTCCAATTGGTGCATGGGACGGAGTTGGTGGGTCCTAAGGGATTGGAGGGGGTGCGATATCGTGAGGGGTTGAGTTCGTGGAAGGTGTTGAATGATGAATGTACTATTTTACAGAGGGACAGTGAGGAGGGGAAAGAGTGGCCCGATACACTGTGGCCTCCTCGGGAGGAGGGGATTGCTCGAGTGTTGAAACGGTGTATTCGTATGGTACCGCAGGATAATGACACGGGAGGGTTCTTTATTGCGCTGTTGAAAAAGGTCAAGGATTTTGATGACAGTAGTAAGAATGGTGGCTCTAGGAAGGATGTCATGGTGACTCCGCAAATGCCATGTCATCGGCTCTATGAATGTTCGAATGTCGAGTCTCCCTCACAAGAGAAGTGCCGTTACTTTGTCAGGTCGCAGGGAGGTAGTACTTCCATTTCAAAATCAAAGACTTTTAAATTGTCACGAGGATTGGCAGATTATCTGTGCGACCAACAGGGATCTTCCAAATTGAATCTCGTGTATGCAGGTCATGCTATGACACAGCCCACTGATCATGACAAAAAGTAATCGTCATCGATCATGTGCGCATTCCAAACATCGGTGAGTAAGACCTTTGAAAGTAGGAGATGCCTCCTCAAGGTAATGGAGCTGGCACGCTGGAAGCTCCTCCAACATCCGTTTCCCTTTTGTTGGAGTATTGTCTTTTGAGCTTTCATCAATCTGTCAAACTTTAGTGCAACATTCAATTGAATTGCTTCTTGTCCCGTTTTGTAGTTGTAACCTACAAAATGGATGTGCTTTGTCTATTCATACACACTTTCTTGCTCCCTTTGTTGCATGATGGCATAAGTCTCTGTAAGAGTGACATGCAAGTTTAGCTAATCCATTTCATTCTTCTTCTCTTGATAGAACGGCATTCCAACTGAAAAAGGTTAGTTGACTTGTCCAAATACAATTCTTTGCACACAGAAGGCTCCTCCGACATTTGTCGCTCATTGTCGGGGTATTCTATTTTGAGCTTTCGTCAATCTGTCAAACTTTGGTGCAACAATAACTTGAATTGCTACTTGTCCCATTTTACAACTTTCTTCTGCTGCTAAAATGGATGTGCTTTGTCTATTCATACACACCTTATTGATCCCTTTTTTATTATGGCATCATCCTCTTTGAGAATTGCATTCAAATTTTGCTAATGTATTTCGTTCTTCTTCCTGTGATAGAAAGGGCATTCCAACTGAAAAAGTTAGTTGATTTGTCCAAGTAAAATATTTTGCATGCATTCAAATTTCGCTAATACATTTCGTTCTTCTTCCTGTGATAGAAAGGCATTCCAACTGAAAAAAGGTTAGTTGATTTGTCCAAATAATATATTTTGCACATGGATAGCTCCTCCGACATTTGTCACCCATTGTCGGGGTATTGTATTTTGAGCTTTCGTCAATCTGTCAAACTTTGGTGCAACATCAAATTGAATTGCTTCTTGTCCCATTTTGCAGCGTTCTTCTGCTACAATGGACGTGCTTTGTCTATTCATACACACTTTATTGATCCTTTTTTATTATGGCACGATCTTCACAATTCGCTAATACATTTCGTTCTTCTTCCTTTGACAGAAAGGAATTCCAATTGGAAAAAAGGTTAGTTGACTTGTCCAAATAAAATTATTTGCACACAGAAGGCTCCTCCGACATTTGTCCTCCATTGTCGGGGTATTGCATTTTGAGCTTTCGTCAATCTGTCAAACTTTTGGTGCAACATCATCTTGAATTGCTTCTTGTCCCATTTTGCAGCATTCTTCTGCTAAAATGGACGCGTTTTGTCTATTCGTACAAGTTATTAATCCTTTTTGATATCTCATATTCCGTTTTGGTCTATTACTAAGCTGTTTCAACTGGAGGGAAATGTAATCTCCAATATTTGGCTATGATTGCCCGCGTGAACGCTTCAAGAATTACATCTCAACACTGCAATGGGGGTATACAGAATGGCTAGATGTTTATCATCTCATTTAACCTCTTTTCCATCATGTGGAAATACCAAATGCATGCAAAACCATAGTCTCCCGAATGCACCTATTTCATGTACAATAGATCCATTGACTGGAAGTCTATTCCTTCGTTAGAAGTCGAAAGATTGATACAGATTATGAGGCTATTCTAATGTGTGTGAAAGTAATTTAAAATTGTGAATAAAAAGTGATGGAATACAAAAGAAGGTCTCGTATTGTGTGATGCTCTATACTCTCTCTTAACATTTCTGAATGGGGTTGTGCACTACTGGAAAGATAGAATAGAAGTACATTGGAGTGGGAATCATGATTACTAACCCATACACTCCTTCCAGTATAGTATTCATGTACAGGTTCTCGAAACTGGTTGGCTTGCCTTGATCCCAAATGATCCACTTGGGGTTTCAAAATGAAGTTTGAATTTGCTTCCATCGCCAATAATAATAATTTTCCAACAACATTGCTCATTGCTAATTGCTAAACCAGGTATTATTCACTAACATACTAATGCTTGCAGATAATTTGTTCCATCCTTTGTGGTCATAAGAATAGCATCTCTAGTTATTGGTGATGCTATTTTTTGAAACATTGAAGCCGTATCTTTCATAGCAAGATGCGTACAGTCCATTTCTGTCCCATCTTAACCCATGAGACTATATGATGAAAAACCTCTATACACAATACCTCCCAGGGGTTTGTGATGACAAGATTTGCCACAAATTTTCCGCTCTTTTGTGTGTGCTAATTGTTAGCATGAGATGTACATTTTTGATGTGTGCTTGGATGGTGTCTCATACCTTTCCAATGTGTGTAGCGTCTCCTAACGACAGGTATGTCCAGGATGCTGAAAACAGTGGCATTACCAGCTACCAGCTCTGTTCTGAAGAACTGTGGGGATGTCCTACTTGCCATCTTTGCATGATAATTGCCACAGCATGAGTGGAATACTTATCATACCTGCTAAATTTCTTTAGGACTGCATCATCCTTCTGTGATGGTTCAATTTCCTTTACTGTTAGAGAGTAAAATACATCTTTGTTGCTGTATTTTGCAAACCCCAGGTTGATATTTTACTTGTGATCATTAGTGCACTCTTGGAATGCATCGTGTAGTGTCTCAGCACTTTGTGGTCATCAAATTTGCCTTTTCATCTTTGATTGGAAAACAGTACAATTGTGAGATGACACTGCCACAGTGTTGTGGTTTTCTTGTAAGTACACATAGTGGCCATAATGAGCAGGCATGGTGTCAGAAATACATCTAATATCTGAATTTGAATTTGATTTTGATTTTGATTTTGAAAATTTTCCTATGACTTTTAATCTTTTGCATTTACCTCCAATTGGAAACCTCCATCAATATTGGCTTAGGTCCAACAAACCTACTCCGATATTGGTAAAGTATTTGCAAAGCTTGGTTTTCTCTTTGTTTCACCTCCTTTTTAGCCCAAAGCACTTCATCACAGGATACTACATCCCCTAAAACCCTGGAAGCACCTTGAGATCCTATCCTATCCATCAAAACTTTCATTGCAACATTGACTTTCAATTTTGAAGATTTGCGACTCATACCCAGTTAAACCATGAAATGGAGTGACAGTCTTCCCATGTCAGGATATGTGAACTATTAGATCATTACGATGATTGTGCATACAAGAGGCAACAAAAAGTGTTCGTGGGAGGTATGTTTTGTATTGACAATCCTGATATTCTGATTAGGTCAATTCATATGCTTGTTTTCCATTAAACACCAATATTGACTTAAATATGGAAATGAAATAAAAGTAGACCAGCCAATATTGTCATAGGTTCAGTGCTTGATGCACACTTTTCTTATTGGTGTCAAAGGATCTCAATTAATCCTACTCATTGAACTAAATTTATTTTTGAGTGGGAGCTTTCTATGGTTCTATTGAGACTTGGGTAAGTGCTGAGTTGGCATTTAATATTCTTACAGAAATAAGGGTCTTGGATGAATCATTAATCCCACAGTGCTCTTGGACCCATCCTTAGAATGAATTTGAGTTGCATTTGCCACTTGTGGTGGAACTTACATTTCATCCATGATTTTCTGAGTTTTATTCAAACCTCTATTGCACAGCTGATGAACGCGAAGGCCACATGAATATCTGCAAGCACTCCCTCCAGTGCAGACTCTCTGGAGTACCACACTTCTTATATTTACTATGGTCCATAGTATTGTGAGTCATGTGCATGTCCCCATGTTTTTGCACAGCATCTAGTGGTTTTGTATCAACCCAGAGATCCTTTGGAATGTGCTCCTTGAATGAGACCACTACTATCTTGGAGGAGTGGAGTCTCTTGTCTTCACATTTTTTACAGTTCTGGGTTCATTGTTCAATGGTCAGAAAGACCTTTTGGATGTACTTAAATACTTCCAGGAGCTTCCTGACACTCTGGGGTACAGTGATACCACATATTGGTATATCCAGCTTCTTTTTACTAAATTCTTGGTGATTGTTGGATGTTCATAATTTGCAGACAATCTTCTCTTAATCGACCGTTTCAAAGATGGTTAGGATATTGCTAAAATGCCATGATGATAATGGGTGCTGGATCTTGGTGCACATGGACACGGGCTTTAAGGGCTGCCTGTACTGCTTTTGCACATGAGAGGACTTGTTCTCCCTATTTTAGCTTTCATGAGACTCGCACTGGAAGACAGGCAACTTTCGACTTCGGCAATATGTATCTCCAGATGGAGTCATAAGATGTCGTCAAGAAAATTTTGAGAGTCGCCACCAGGTTGTCACTTGAGTTATCAATGGTAGTAACCCAATGTCGTCCGGGTTGTCAGGGTAGTAATTCGGTTGTCACTTGAGTCCTCAGGTGGAGATAAGTACTGTTCGTAACTTAAATTCACAGTCCTCACATTATGTCGTTAGTCATCTTTGTCGTCACCTTGTGGTCTTTTTTGTCACATGGTCATAATCAGTAATGTGTGCAAGGTTGTCAATGTTGTCACGTGGGTCGTCTTTGATGTCATAATGGGTAGTCATGAGGTAGTAGTGGTCATAACGTGGGTCATCAAAATGTCTTCACCTTACATCATCAGAGTCATCACAATGTCTTCACCAATGGTCTTCAGGGTCAGCAGCACTGTCCGGGTCATCCGATGGTTGTGAAAAGTAGTCACATGACTGAAAAAATGCCATAGTTGTCTCTTGTTTTCAGGTTGGCTCGTTAGAAACTTCCACTTGGCAAAGTTTACTGTTTTGCTGCCATGTTTGACTTGTTGATACACTCCTCCTACTCCTTGAAAGATCCTCTGTAGCCCCCACAGAAGCCTTTGTTGTTTTGGACGTCAAGGTGTTGTTGGATATGTACTAAACCCTGTGTTAGTCTGTTGATAGTCGTGACTGAGATAGCATGGTAATTAATGTAACTAATGTGTTCCATGACAAGGATGGTGCTATTTTTGTTACTATATGACATATGGGTTTGGAACACCAACTTTTTGACCTTCACTAGGGGGTGCACTGGTGAAAACGCCCAATTTTACCCTCTGTTTCTGATGAAATTTGGGTCTCTTGGAGGGATAGTATTCATAAAGATTGGTAAAATTTTGATAAAAACCATACTTTTTTATTCTTTAGTAGAGAAGTGGGAATCTGGCCTTGTGATTGGACTAGTGACTGACTTGGAATCACTGGCTTGAGCACAAGAACAAGTGATTTTAGCCTCTTGACTTCTCTTCACACTTGATATGAACACATGAATAATGTGTGAAACATATCATATGAGATAATACAAAAGAAACTTACTCTTAATGGAACTTTCCAAGATTTGGGAGTGTGTTGGACCAACAACTTGACTAGTGAATGGTTATGAATCTCTAGGTTGAATACAAATACTCTCATTTTAGAGTTCTAGAGTGTGCATAGACAGAAAACCATACTTATCAGGGAATATTCACACTATAAAACCATCTGGCCATCACCCCATATATAACCTTGTGCATAGTAAGAATAAAACTCGTATCCCCAAATCATATCCATCTGCAACCCCTTCAGAAGAAGTCAACGCAGTAGAACATTGGGGTTGAAAAGTGGATCACCATCATCATTGACTAGGCATTGACACAAAATGGTGAGATCTTTCAATGAATGCATCCAAGAAATACAGACCATCTTGCATGTAGTTTGGGATGACTCTGGCAAAATGCATTGTCCAGATTCCCCCAATGGCAATGTGTAATGTCAAGGTGATTGGACTCAGCTGCATTTTGATTCTTGTTGGAGGACATTGCGGTGGATAGTTGAAAGGCCCTTGAAGATGACATGTGATGATGGCAAGAAAAGACATGAGATTTTGACATACAAGGGGGTATAATAGGAGTTGTCAAAGTTTCCTGCAGGCGATGAGAAGATGCAGACGCAATCATGAAATTCCAGTTTTCTATGAAATAATGCTATATGGTGTTTGTATCTCCTGTCCGTAAACACACTTTCTTACAATTGTTTTGCAGGTCAAGGTGATTTGTCCATTTTATTACACAATCCAAGAGAAATTTCTGTCATGTGCACAAGTGATTGATTATTCAAAACCGCAGGTTAAACATCATCATCAGGTGATAGTGAAAGTGATATGTTACTCGCAAAATCAACGAACTGATTCCTAGGGACAATAATGGGGACAACAATTATTCAGAAGTGGGGAAATCTGATGATAGACAAGGATGATTTTCTTACTATTCTGAGTAATTGGAATTAGTTTATTGTTTTACGGTGAAAATGATATACTTTTATTATAATGAAATTAAAGTCAGCAGACCTAAAACATTAGACATCTAATTTAGGACAAACTCCACATTTGCATCTATGTCAAGAGACGGCAACTAAAGGGATGTAATCTGGTTTATTCCAACAAGATGCAATCACAGATTAAATAGGAGGAATAGACAGTCAAACATGATCCTGTGCTCTCCATTCTCCTCATATATTAGTTGGTCCTTAAGCCTGGTGAAGGAAGACTGCACTGCTTGCATACCCCATTCGCAAAGACGACTTTACAAATGCTTGGCAATTGATTTGTGACAGGCTTTTGGCCTAACACATGTGTTAGGCCCAGTGTATAATTTGCAATTGCCAAGCAATTGCAAAAATGGGCAAAAATCACATTGCAAATCCTTGTCGACGCTTGCATTACCAAGGAATTGCAAACAATTCCTCGACAAATTCGGTTTAGCTCGGGATTTCTGCAGTGACCTCTTGTTTGGCATCAATTCTGTTGTGTGGCACCTCTGATTGGCATCAATGGAGTGTATACCATGTCCGTTTGGCATCAATTTTTCAGTTCGAAAGTACAGAATAGTAGTCATTTCTAAAATAAGTGAGCAATTACAATGCCTTAGGAATTGCATTACTGATTCAAAATGTGTGTGATTACAATTCCTTAGGAATTCCCAAGGAATTGTGCCAGGCTTTTCGCCGGATTACGATTCCTCGGAACAGAACACTGACCCGAGAGAAGATACCAAGTTACATAGGGATTAATACAATTTAAATCACAGTCAGTTGGATGCGTTTTGGCGCCAAATTTGGCAAACAACTACATCCAAACTGACAAGTCTCGCAAAATTGGAGATCAGGGAAATTACGTTTAATTGGCTCTTTTGGCCGAAATAAGCTTTTTGTCATGCGAGTCAAGTGTGAGTACCACACTAGATCCCAGATCGTGACCGTTACTAAAAATAATTTAAATCACGCCGCCAGTCACGACATTTTACGCGCTCTCTTCAGAATGGCTGTTGCATCAAAAATGGCATGTTGGCGCCAACATGCCGTTTTACGCTCTCGTCCGTTTTCAGTGAAAGGGGCGAGAGCTGTAAACGGCATGTTGGCGCAACATGCCATCTTTTGATGCAACATGCCTTATCACTTAGGAATTCGTATAAATTTTACGCAATCCCGCCCAACTTCGTCCTTTTTACGCTCTCGTCCTTTTTTTCACAAAAGGGAGGCGAGCGTGTAAACGGCATGTAGGCGCCAACATGCCATTTCATAAGCTCTAGTCCGTTTTCATGAAAAATGGACGAGAGCTTGTAAAACAACATTTATGCGGGATTGATATAGAAAGGAGGCATTGAATCTGTTCACCCCGAGACCCGAGAATAAGATTATAAATGACGTAAACTCTATCACTGGCGTCATCAACTGCCACCTCACAGCATTATCTTGTTTTTTTAGCATGTAGCTGGCAGATTCCCGCAGCTCCATTCAAATACAATTCGGCTGTCGTCAAAGAATTGTTCTGCGTATTCCCTAAAAAAATGAAATTCCTTGGCAGTGCAAACGTCGACAAGGAATTGCAAAGTGGAGTTTGCAATTGAGGGCAATTGCTTGGCAATTGCAAATTACCGAGCATTGGGCCTAACACATCCATCCTCACATCAAAATCGCACCCAAGATCAAAGACAGATCCCCATGCCCACACTCCTGACCGACCCTCGCTCCGGAGGCACCGCCAAATCCAGCGGAGTAAAAGTCGACCAGTCAGTCGCTCAAACATGGTCTCAAGTCCGGGACGATTCCACTCCCACCAACTGGCTGATTGCCAGTTTTGATGGCACCAGTAAAACCGATGTGACGGTGGTTGCCTCCGGATCAGGGGCTTGGAAGAGTGTTCGTCAAAATTATTGGATGTGGCTTGTTATGGAGGAATAAGGCTTGCTAATGGACGATTTGTGACATTTTTTTATGTCCCGGAGGGCTGTTCGCCCATGCAGAGGGGTCGAGGTGAGTCTGCATTTGTGCTCTATTATTTCTTAATTTTTGGAATGTATGTTGCTTATACGAATCTTGCTGGTGTGAAAATTTTGTCTTGTACAGCATCGATGTACAAAAATGGTAAGAACTCTGATTCTTGAACATTCGAGTTGTCTGCACTAATTCGCAGACTTACTACAATGCTGACCAACGCGTGCGACATGTTTCTTTTTGTGACATACAGGAGTTTTGAATGTACTCGAGGGATGTGATAGAGAGATTGAAATGAAGCCGGGGTTAACAGAATCAATGATTTGATCATGATCAATTCAGCATTGTCGACAGATATCTCGGACGAAACAGTTCGCCATGGAAGCGTACAAAAACGATTTCAACTCAACATTGTATGAGTGCAGAAAAGGATATTACAGTGTGTAGATCATTCATTTCGCACTCCTTCTTCACGACAAACGCATCTTTTGTGGCTGCTTAGCGTTGGATGGCGCCCTTGCAATCCAGTATATCACTAGCGTTACAAGATATCCAGAACAATATATATTGCACTTGGCAACGCAACAATTCAAGATTGTATTTGAAGCTAGTAATGCATAATGCACTTGCAACAGAGGAGTCGGCGTACGTCGTAATTAAAAGTTAACAGCCTTTCGAGTACTATAATTGTTCAAGCCATTCGTCCCATCATCAAAAGTTCAAAATGTCATCCAGACTAATTCCCCACCCCTTATCAGTAAACGCAATCAAGTAAGCACACCTCCCCAAAAATGGCGTCACAAACGCAGCCCACGTGACAACCTTCACCGCTTGAGCAGGCCTCAATTCGGTATAATCCACTACCGGACGACCCCTCGCCTCCTCCTGTTTCTGATACGCCCAATCTGCAGCATTGTTAAAGTACGCATCCATGTTGCCCTGTGCTTCGGCTCGACTGCACGATGTTTGCGCCATGTATTTGAAGACGGCTTGATCGTATTGAGATGGTTGGAGGATGCGAACTAAAAAGGGGGAGGGGCCTCCGCGGAGGAACGAACCGATGGGGCCGTAGGGCGGCGGTTCGGTTTCGGGGGAAGGTTCCCATTGAGATGTTTTGGGGTTGAATATTGGTGGCTTTTTGTTGTAGGATGTGTCCAAACGGGCGGGTTTCAGTTGGGCAGCAAGCGTTGTCGTTGTGACGACATGAACATGTGGGCGATTGTGGGATGGAGTGAATGCGAATGCGTTCGAAGTGAGTGTGCTGATCGCCAGCAGAAGCAACGGAATGAATGCTGCAGGGAGACACCGGCGGGTGGAGATAGGGATGTTGCTTGACGCCATGGTGGTCATGGTGACGAGGATCATGAATACTCAAACCTCGAACACTCTCGAATAGACCCCTCGTAGACTCTCATACAAACGAGTATGGTACAAATAATAAGGTAAGATTGTATGTTTAAAAATAATGTTTACATGTAGGACACAGAACGAAGTGAAGTTAATCACAACGACAGTGTAGAAGCTTTGGTTAAAGGGGTAATTTACGTGGACAAAAACTAAACTTGGCCACCTCGTCAATGTAGATAGCACAGACGATGATATGCATCATCGATGTTGACAGAATGCTAGTTGAACTATCCTAATAAAAGCAACTACATGTTTCCAACAATCAAACAGATCCAAGACAAAACATAACCAATTTGGTCATTTGGGAAATGCCTAGCTCTGAGGAAATTAAAAGTGAAGGGAGTCCCTCTTTATACCTCCAAACACAAACCAATCCATACAAAACCTATCCACCACACCGCGCATAACACACCATAGCATCCAACCGAAATTAATACGATCGACCCCAAAGCACCCAACACGTCGCTGGCAACCCACTCGCAATACACTTCATCCCCTCATCCATCTCCGGCTGATCAAAGGGAATGCACAAAGTCTTGGCCGCCACCGAAGTTGCCGCTCGCGCATCTTCGCCCTCTTCCCTCGATTTTGAAGAGATTCCTCTCGACTCTTTTCCTTGACCCATTCTTCCCAATCGGTGTGTTCACCACCACACCATGGAGTGAGGACAAGGTTGTGCAGTTCAAGATTGGGGACAAAGTCTTTCCATTCTGTGACTTGAACTAGGTGCGAGTCACGGAATTCTTTTGCCTTAGCAAACATGTTGCTTTGGATTTCTTCCAGTTTTGTTACAATGGAGGATGCAAGGGTGCCGATTCCCACGTCAATCTTTTCACCTCCAAAACGAACCACGAGACGAGCTTGACGATTTTCCAAATCACGGGGACCCACCTCGATACGAATGGGGACGCCCTTTTGCTCCCAGTGTGCGTACTTCCATCCAGGATTGTAAATCGATCGATCATCCAATTTGCATCGAATATTCTTCTCTTCCAACGACTTGAGAATTTCTTCGCAATACGGCGCAACATTCTCCAACGGGAAGGTTTTGCTAACAATAGGTACAATCACGCATTGAAGCGGTGCTACCCTTGGAGGAAGGATCAACCCGGTGTCATCCCCATGAACCATAACCATTACCCCAATCGTCCTAGTGGTCAACCCCCAACTCGTCTGCCAAGCAATCTGGGTCTCCCCCTTCTCATCCTGATAATTGATATCAAACATTTTTCCAAAGTTCTGCCCCAAATTGTGCGATGTGGCACCCTGAATCGCCCTTCCACTCACAGGAATATACGCCTCAACAGTAGTAGTCTGGTGCCCACCCGCGAACTTCTCCTTCTCCGTCTTGTACCCGGGAATAACAGGGATGGCCAACAACTCCTCATACACCCTCCTATACAAATCCAAAGCTTGCCTCACCATAACATCGGCATCTTCATAACTGGCGTGTGCCGTATGACCCTCCTGCCATAAAAATTCTCTCGTTCTCAAAAACGGAGTAGGATCCTTAAACTCCCATCGCACGACGTTGCTCCACTGATTGAGTTTGAGGGGCAAATCTCTATGGGAGCGGATCCAATCCGCAAAGGCGGGGTACATGATGGTTTCACTGGTGGGACGCACGGCAATCGGTGCCGCGAGGTCCCCGTCTCCCGATTTGGTAACCCATGCCACTTCGGGGGCGAATCCTTCCACGTGATCCTTCTCCTTCTCGAGGCGGTCTTTGCTGACGAACATGGGGAAGTAGCTGTTTTCGACGCCGAGTTTACGTATTTGGATGTTGAACCAGTCTTGGATGAGTTCCCATATTTTGTAGGACCAGGGGCGGAGGATGTAACAGCCGGAGATGTCGTAGTAGGAGATCATTTCGGAGAGGACGATAACGTCGGAGTACCACATGGCGAAGTTTTCGGACTTGGACCATTTGAGTGCAAGTTGTGTTTCTCCTTAGTTGTGTGGGTAGTTTGTTGAGTTTGGATTGGGATGATGTTCATGGCGAGGTTGCACGACACAAACGAACGAAATGGGAATATGGTATGAGGAGCGTAATCAATAACGGGATCGGTCATTCAGAAAGAGTCTCCATTCCTCAAACTAACAACAATAACAAACAAACTCACCCTTCTTTGTCTGCTTCTTATTAACATTCGCCCCCTTACCGGCACCACCCTCCCCCTTCTCAATCCTAGGCTTCGTAGCCCCCTTCTCCCCCTCCGGCCTAGAACTGGGCACCTTCCCCCCCATCTTCTCCGAAAACTTGACTACCACCGGCTCGCAATACTCGCGCACAAACGTCATGAGATCCTCCGGCGCCAGAACGACGGAAGCATCGTTCCTCAGCGGATGGGAATGCACCTTGACTTTCGCGAGGAGGGACTCATCCAACACGAGCGTCACGTCCTTGTCGACATTGTTCATGATTGCCAACGGCCCCAAACATCCCTTTTTGACTCCGAGCTTTTGGAGGAGAAGTTCCTCGTCGGCGAGACGGAGGTTGACTTTCCCGTCGAGCTTGAGGAGCGACGCCAATTCCTTGGTGTTTACGTCCGTACTGGACGCTACCGTGACGAGGAAGAGCCCGTGCTTCTTGTCCTTGAAGAAGAGGTTTTTGGTGTGGCATTCGTTGGAGTCGGTCGAGAGGGGGGCGTTGGTGAGGAGTTCATCTACGGTGGCCGAGAGGGGGTGCGTGTAGGTGTTGTGGGGGAGGTTGAGGGAGGCGAGGCGGGCGAGGATGGGGTTGCTGGTATCGTCTAGGGCGGCGGTCAGGGTGGACATGTCTTCCATGGTGGAGGTTGAGATGGAAGGGGTTGTTACTACTTGGTGCAGTGGCTGCCTGGCTGGCGGGTGACGGTGAAGGCAGAGAGGGGATGATTCACGTCAAGTGGGAAAGGAATGACGACAAGAACATAACCTGCATAAACATTATGTGTTGTGATGAAGTTGAATCATGAAACGTGAATCATGAATGAGGCGCATGCGGCTTGTAAATAGGTTATGAGTTGATTTGTCAATACGTCATTTAAGATTATTCACATGCAAGTCAGTGAATAGGTCTTTTAAATAAAAAGTCTTGCATCGTGGATACTACAAGACAGTTTAACAACTCATTCACAAACGATTGTATTGTATTGTACCACAGAAACCATAGTCCTCTCTCCTCTCATATTATTCCCTCACTAAGAACACCCGAAAATGGCACCAGCACCAGCACCTCAACAATCATCACAACACTGGTCCCTTCCCCTCCTCGGTCCCAAAATATTAACCAAACCCAAAACTACCGGAGTTCCCACCGCTTCGACATTGGCGGGGAAGAAATTAGTGGCGTTGTATTTTTCGGCTTCCTGGTGCGTGTACGATTGAGATGTCACGTGGTTGGAGTTTTTTCTGTTGTTCTGCTGACCTCTTGTCTATTGGAATAACGTTGGATGTGCATTCTTGAACCATTTGTTTTGTGACCTTGCGGTAATGATGATATCTCAACTGATATATTTCTCTGTTCATCATATAATACATTGATGTCATGGTCTATGACTGGACTATATTCTACGCATCCGCATTCAACCAAATTGACCATCCCAATCTATCTTTCGCATGCCACAGGTGTCCCCCCTGCAGGGCATTCACACCCAAACTCATTGATTTCTACAATACATCCTGCAACAATAACAACCATGACTTGGAAGTGATTTTCATTTCGTCCGATCGAGACGAAGAATCTTTCAGCACGTATTTTGGAAAAATGCCGTGGTTGGCGAGTGTTCCCGCATTTAGTGGGATGGATGCAAATGAGAGGCAGAGGAAGTTGGCCGATATGTTCAAGATTCAGGTGTGTTTGCTGCGTTGTTGTCGTGGTGGTGGTGATTTTCACAGCATCGTTATTCGTGGCGTTGCCATAGTATGGTCACAGATATACTTGTCTCACCTGTCCTCTCTCTCACCACACAAACACGTCTTCACACTCATCACACACTCTCCATGAAATAATCTCCAGGGAATACCATCGCTCATCATATTAGACGCAAAAACTGGAAATTTCATCACAGACGACGCGAGAAACCAAGTAATACAAGCCACCACAGACGAAGCCAAGCTTGCCTTATTGGAATCTTGGAAGGCAGCCGAAGCGGTACCAATTGAACAAGCGGTGTTTGCGAGTGGAGGTTCGAATAGTTGGCTTGGTTCAATATTCCTGTTCTTTGCTCGTAATCCGGTGTTTATGATTGGAATGTTTTATTTTGTGAAACGGTCCCTTCGTTATTTGGAGGAGTTGGGGAAGACTGATGAGGGAATTGAGGGTGGGAAGAGTGAACTGTGAAGTGAGTTTGTCAAGATCTAGTTGGTATCGCAGGAAGATGAAAAGGTCATAAGTTTTGGGCTTTAGAGCACTCAAATTCCTATAATACCACAAGATGCAACTCATTTAGCATACAATAAGGTTGTGTACTTGTTGTTACATCATGGTAAACCTTCATTAAACTCCCATTTGACTCATACTAGAACATGATAGCATCCTCTAACCATTTACATCTAGGCACTTGCCGGTTCAAAGATAGGCTCGAAACCAACTCTCCGTAACGCCATGTACCAATTCAGTTTGCCACACCACTTACTAAAGCTTTCGCTCTCCTCCGGAGTTCGATCCTTATAATCTTTCGTAGTGAATGCCGTGCCCAAAATAGGCTCCAGAAACTCCTTGATTATGAATTTCTCGCCATTCGCACCGGAGGTTGCAGGGTCAGCTGTTACATTCATGCCTGTCTCTAACTCGCATCGTCCTAAATTCTCCCATTCCTGCTTTGTTGGAGGTTCAGTATAGGAGGCCAATCGATGCAAGTCAACGGGACGGCCCTGAGGCAATGCCTCGAGTATATGACCGATCACGGTGGATACTTGAATCGCTTTGCCACTGTCTTGTTTCATGGCAATAGTCTGAGGATGCTCGCCTTTCTCGAATCGGAGGTACGACACTTCCCAAGCCGCCTTTCCAGTCTTTTTATTTGGTTTGTAATTTGCAAACCGCCATGGTTTGGTCGGAGTGTGTACTTCTCCAGGCTTGAATAACATGTGCAAATCCTTTTCTTGGCCTTGCTCGCTAGCAACAGAACAATTCTTTTTACTTTCATTTACCATCTCTGACCATTCACCCAAAACCTTTGTTAATTCCTCAATACCATTTCTACGAACCCCAGCTGCAACAAGGGAGTCTTCTTCCATCCGTCCAGATTGCAGCGTAGCAGTGGCATAGGCAACTTTATAAACCAAATGCTCCTCCATCACGGATGCAGGAGCGATTCGGAAACGCTCCGCCATGTCCAACCTCCACGCTATAATCCTTGCCTTCAAATCATCCATCTTATTGACAAACTCCGTACGGCCACTCTTTTCCAGCCTATCCACATAAGAATGCCAATGTTTGAAAGCAGCAATAACTTCTCCATCACCTGCCTCCAGCTCCTCCTCTGGTATTTGCTGCAAATCGACCCCTGCTGCTTCGAGCTCGGCAAGGGCTTGCTTTCTCTTTTCTGCTTCCTTGACCTCCAACTCACGAATAAAGGGAGGCACAGGAAGCATGATAGGACAATCCTTCTGTTCAAGTACAGCGGCTGCCTTCAGACCTGGGCCGTACACAGCGTAAGGCTTCTGTAGAGTTCAATGAGTGCCAGTGAAGTAAGTAATTGCGAATATGGATAGGTCTTGCAAAAAACAAAACATAGAAACATCGTCTACAAACACCGACATGAACCTACAAAAGCTTTGTTGCTGTGAACCAAGTCTTGCTTCAAAAAGCCACGATCGATCATTGTAGGAATAAGTTCCTTGAGAAAAGCCACTGATCTCTTCTTTTTCATTCTCTTCTTCTCGAACTCAAGGTCTCTCGTAGAATAAACTGAGGTGGGAGAATACTTGTATGATTCGACCTTGCCACCACTGATGACTTTTTCTATACTTGTCCAGGACTATATAATAACAAATAATATGTTGGGACGATCGAAAAAGATCAACACAACAAGATGGAACCTTTCTAACACTCACTTGATTCTTTAATAAGGTAACAGCCAACAACAAAACCTTAGCACCATCCAACGAAAAGTCCCTCTCCAAATCGTCCCTATTCGCTTCCCTAAACAAACAAACATCACAGGTCCCACACCACTTCCCAAAGCTCGGCACCTCCTCAAAAAGCCCATCAACGCACTCCTCCGACAGACATCCTCCTTCATACAAAAGTCCCGCAATGCATCCATCGACTTAATCGTTGCCTCCTTTGCATCCCCTCTCAATTTATCCAAATAAAATCCACCCTTGTACTTATTGAAATCATTCATATCGCAGTAGAGGATGCATTCCCCGAACAGTCCGTCTCGACTCGCTCGTCCCATTTGTTGGTAGTACTCCTCCACTGTTTTAGGAGGGCCCCAATGAATGACTCGGCGAATGTCGGGTTTGTCGATGCCCATGCCGACTGTGGAAGGGGTAGGCAGGGCAGTGAGTTTGGGTGAATGTTACAATCCGGAGCCATTTCTTTTCATGAGAGAAGCGAAACTTACAGGCTACTGTGGCAACAATGACGGCTGTTTTCCCAACAAGAAATGAAAGATGCGAATCCGTACGATCCGAGATGGACAGCGCCGCATGATATGGTTTGACAAGTAAATTTGCTACGGCAGTGGCTTTATCCCACGAAATACCGCGTTCCTTCTCCAAGAGATGAGAGAGCGAATTGGCGAGGAGTGCAGCAATCTCTTCCACTTCTCTACGCGTCGCACAGTAGACGATCGTACTTCTAGCCATCTTCCCCTCTCCCTTTGCCAATTCTTTCACCACCGCATCAAGAGCGGCCATGGGCCCATTTTTGGGCTTTCGTCGAATGACAATCTTTAAATTCGGTCGATCGAACGATTTTTTGACAATGGTCGCTTCCGAGGGATGCATGTGCAAATTTTTGAGAATGTCGCGTTGGACTCGTGGAACGGCTGTGGCGGTGAGAGCGAGTATGGGAATGGAGGATAGTATGGGATGGGTTCGAAGGGAGGATCCAATTTTGAGGAATTCGGGTCGAAAATCGTGACCCTTGGAATAATCACCGGTGTGGAACGACGGCCGAGGACGAAAATGGTAAATCAATGAACGGTAGTTGTCAAAGAACATCAACAACCAAAGGCAACTCACCCATTCCGAGACACAATGACTCTCATCCACAGCAAACAAACACACTTTCCCCCTCCCCCCCTGCCGATGCATCCTTGCCAACCTCTCCAAAAAGTTCCCCCCCACCAACTTCTCCGGAGTAACATACACCAAACGAAACTCTCCCCTCAACGCCCTCTCCTCCATGGAGGCATCGGTCTGAGCCGATCCCAGATAGGTCGCCACTTCCCCACCACCGCCACTCGATCGCACCAAAGTATTCAATTTTGCACATTGATCTTGCATCAAACTCACGAGCGGAGTTATTATCACCCCCACCTGTTGCAAATGGAGAGGAGGGAGCTGATATGTCAAACTCTTGCCTGCTCCCGTGGCCCAAAAGGCGCAAGCGTCCCTGTTGTGTAGTATGGAGTGGAGGAGGAGGAGTTGACCCGGACGAAAGGTGGTGTGTCCAAAGTGGGTGAGGAGGGAGGATTTCATTTGGGAGGCAAAGTCTGCAGGGATGGCTTGTTCCATTGTTTCAATGTCAATATCGGTGTGGGAGGACGTCGCTTCGGATGCGAGTGGTGATGAGGTAGTCTTGCATCGTTTCTCTGCGCTGCTTTGGTCGTCTTGTTGCGAAGCATGCGGCCGTTTGGAAGGCGTCTCAACCTTGAAGGCGGTAGTTGCGGGACTCGATGCAGACTGAATGGCCGCTTCGATATCAAACGATGCAAAGTCATCGTCGTCGTCGTCGTCAAATTCATCGGTTTTGGTTGTCGTGTCGGCATTTGTCGTGGCGATTCCATCTCGAAAGGCTGCAATTCTCGCTCTGAGCTCCTCCTCGCTGTAACTGCCAATGCCATTGGCATCATCAACGCCACCCCCGATTCCCTTGGCCAAGCAAAATTCTACGAGGTGCCGATGGGAGAGGGAGGCAATGTCATCGTTGGATACGTTTTGGATGGGGCGTTCGATGAGGGCGGAGAGATGTCGGAATGCTTCCATGCTTTATCGGTGATGAGTGAGGTAGCTCTTTAGGGACTGGCCAACATTTGTTTCAGACGGAGAGGAGGGGCTGGAGAGCCTCCCTTGCTGCGCGTAGCGAAAGAAAAGTGATGCGAGAGAGCGGTTTCGTGCAACCCCAAAGTTGGCCGTGGAATGGTTCGTCTATACGATGGCGCGCTAAAAAATGACAGATTTTTGACACCCTCAAAAGATTCATTGCCTGAATAATGGGATGTCATGATAAATGATACAATACCAGCTTCAAATGACGCACGTTCCTGTCTCGAGGATACAATCGAGATTCATTACGTCTAAAAGATTCCCAGTATCTTTTCTCGGTTCACGTAGGAACCCGTAAAATCCATTTCCATCAATGATGGAGTGGCGAACGGGATGACGAGGCACTCCTCACGACCGCAAAAACTATTTCCAACAAAAATGAGAATTCATGACGATGATAATGATGTGTTGCAAATCGCCGTAAAACAACGAGAACATCAAATCTCTTGCATTTGTCCAAACAAACAATAATAACTATACCCAACCATGATCCTCTCCACCCTCCTCCACCGCAGTCCCACATCCCTCCTCCCCCCACGACACCTCCTCGCCCTCCGATCCTTCGCCGACATCTCCGTAGAACACGGCCGCGGAGCCTGGAAAACCTACGGAGACATCACCTCCTACCAACCGGGCAAATTCCAAATCAAAACATTCAACAAAATCTCTCCCGTCGGACTATCCAGATTCCCTCGGGTCAATACGAAATCAAGGACGGAGAAAGTGCCACGAATGCCCACGCCATTCTCCTCCGCAGTCACAAGCTGCAAGAAGACGAGGTCAATTTGACCGTGAGGGCCATCGCCCGATGCGGAGCCGGTACCAACAATGTACCGGTGGCACGAATGTCGGAATTGGGGATTCCCGTCTTCAATACCCCCGGAGCCAATGCCAATGCGGTGAAGGAGTTGGTGATTTGCGGTATGTTGTTGGGATCGCGTCGTATCGTGGATGGGATTAATCATATGTATGCGCTGGGGGAGAGGGGGGAACAGAAGGAGAGAGTGGAGAAGGATAAGGCCATGTTTGGGGGGAGGGAGCTGAAGGGGAAGACTTTGGCGGTGGTGGGGTTGGGACATATTGGGGCGGCTACGGCGAGGGATGCCGAGCAGCTTGGGATGCATGTGATGGGGTATGATCCTATGCTTTCAATTGAGAATGCTTTGAAGTTGCCACGATCGATTCAACTTATGAGTGGAATGTTGGAGGCTGTCAAGAATGCTGATTATATTTCCCTGAATATCCCGTATATTAAGGGCGAGGGGGGGACGCATCATGTCATTGGTGAGGAGATCGTGAGTGCCATGAAGGAGGGAGCGGTAGTGTTGAATTTTGCTAGGGGCGAGTTGGTGGATAGTGCGGCATTGAAGAAGCATTTGGATGAAAACGGGGGGAAGTGAGTAAAAATGTGTTGGGAGATATACCAGTCATTGATCATCTTCTGTCTGCTGTGATCTTTTGTTAGTATCTACCTCTCACGCGCACAAACTTTCTTCTGCTCTACACCCATACAACATTGCAATCTCCACCCTAAATAGATATGTGTCGGACTTCCCAGACGATCTCCTATGGAACCATCCTTCCGCCATCCTCCTTCCTCACCTCGGAGCCTCCACTGAAGAAGCCGAAGATGCCGCAGCCAGCATGGCCGCCGAAACTATCCGCGACTTCCTCGAAACAGGCACCATTCGCAACTCGGTCAACTTCCCCTCCACCAGCCTGCCAAATCGACCGGAGAATTCCATCAGGTTTACTGTCGTTACCAAGAATGTTCCGGGTATGTTGGCTCACATCTCCGAGGCGTTTGCGGGAAGTAATTTGAATATTTTGCAGCAGATTAATCAAAGTCGGGGAAATGTTGCTTATAATGTTGTAGATGTGGATACAAGCGGGCATGGGGTAGTAGATTTTAAGGATGTGCAGGAAAAGATTACTATGTTGGATGGTGTTTTGAGTAGTAGGATTATTTATGGTGTCCGGAACTGGGTATGCCAAGAACTTGGAAGGTGATTACTTTGTTTAAATCGTTAGGAAAAAGGATGGTGTTTTGAGACAAATGCAGACTCATTACTGAAGTCTTGCTTGGTGATTCAGAGGTCCCAGTGAAGAACAGAGGTAACGCTATTGACACGTGATACATGGGCACAGTTTCTTATGTATCCGTAGTCAACACAAACCTTTCGTTATCGTAGCACATGAATCAAAACACACCGCAAAATAAAAAGTAGATTTCTTTCACAAGCAAATGGAAACTGATGGTAGTTAAAGTGAACTCTAAAATTAGTTAGTGAGGAAAAATAGCATTCCCTGTTTTGAATACACAACATCTAGAAATAAACATGTGAGATGGTTTGTTACCACTACCCACAATAACAACTTCCTGGAGAGCCCTTTACGCAAAAAAGGGTGTCTGAGTCAACCCAGGTGGAATTTTATTCATCAGATTGAATAAAAATCCTCCAAAGCCATGTCTGAGTGAACCCTAGTGCAGCAAGTCCAAATCTGAGTGAACTTGGATGAGGCAATCAGTGCCTGTGGGAACCGGTGTCACGTGGGGTCACTCAGGCATACAAACAGGTGACCCAAGTGAATTTGGTTCACTTGGGCTTGCACCTGAGTGAAACTAAGTGTGACCTTGGGCAGACTTTGATCTGATCTGCTGCTGCTGTCCTTGACTTAAATACCTCTGGATAAACTAATAGGTGCCATCCATCTTCATTTAAGCTGCAGCTTTAGGGTTTCACCACTTAATAATTGTGAAATATGTATGCCAAAAATTGACTTGGCTTCTATGATGATCGACACAAACATTCCATATTAGGTGAAGGTGGATTCAGATTTTGAAAAGAAGTGACTGACTGCAAAGACAGCTTGAACCAAATCAACTTCAACCAATTCAACATCCACGAGGTATTTGTCCCAAAAGGAATCATTTCAAGGACTTGTCATATTGAGATTTTGAGGGCAGAGGTAATCTTCAGTCCAGGGAGCTTTGACACTATCATGACTCATCAGGCACAGATTCTCATTGCAGTGTAGATGAGGGGGGCATTACACATAGATAAAATTACTTGAGGAGCCCTACTAAGCGTGACCTTAGAGAGAAACTTTTTGTTGAGGTTGGGAGTCAACCATTGGTAGCCTTGATCTTGCCAATTTTTTATTTGGAATTGATATCGAAGAGAGACTAATGGCTAGAAGTTGACCAATATGAGACAGTGATACTTATCTTATCAGTGGCATCTAGGGATGTTGAAAGTAGCGATTGCACATAATTGAATCTCAATCAATGTGCTGTACCTATATCCAAGCTGAGACAATGGTTAAATGCTCAGGTTAAACCACTGCACTAAAAGAAACCAAACAAGACTTAATTGAAAAATGTCAGAAGTTCAATGACATGAATTTCCTCATGATCATGAATGACACATAGCCCAAGAGTGATTTATTTGAGATTGCAAAGAAGGCAAGGAGAAACAAACATTTAACAAATGGTGACTGTGCCATTTCTGTGAGTACTATAAAACTGCCCAAAGCAATGCTTTGAATATGGAAAAGACTGCTTTTTTAGGATAACATGATTTCTTTTGTGACATGGAAACTAAACCAAGAGGCTCATTACCAAGTAATGGTGGAATTTTTATTTTTTGTTCTTCTTCAAACTTCAAGTTACTAAATCTTTATTTTGGGCATCTGGGGGTTCAATATTGGAGTACTTACCCTTCATGCTATTTTCTGAAGAATGATATGCTACATACAGTGAATTTGGATCCTCCGGGTCTTTTTCATCGAAACAAATTATGGATTTCAAGAACATGTCATCAGAAATTTACTTTAACTTACTTTGTGATTTTATGACACAGCAAAAGCAGTGTACTGCAGCCAGGGAGTCCATAGTAATGTCCGTTTTAGGGCCTTTTATTTACATTTACAAATCTCAACATCCCTGAACTTGGTTCAATTTATGTCTAATTGTAAAGAATATTACATCTTTATGGCATTGTTATTTACAATTTACTTGCAATGACAAACAAAATCAAAAACTATTTACAAAGTATTTACTTAATAAGTTTTATGCCAATGTTCCATGTAATTATTATTATTTCCTTATTTTGAAGACTGTTGATGTCATAATCTTGTCCAGAAAGTCCCCAAGTTCCACATAACATTGCTTTTTGATCATCATGTTCTCTCTTGCTGTCCAGCATCACATATCCAACAGATTATGAAAAAAGAAAAGCATTCATGACTTTGGGGCAATCTTCTGCATCTCCGTAAGAGAAATGAGTGTCAAACAAATCATGTTAAGCCTATCCTTGTGACAAAAATACATTAGTATGTGCAAAACTTGGTGCAGATGATTCATGCTTCTCATACTTAAAAGCCAAGGTTTGTTGTTTCTCTGAGTACCATCTTTGTATTGGACTTAACTAGACATAGTGCTGGGTAAAAATGAAAAGCCTTTGCATTTCGGCCTTGTGTCATGGACTGAAGAAAAATTAAATAACGTATGACCATCTCTTGTTTACATGCAAATACTTTGTTTGGGGAAACACCCACTTTTCCAAGTTCCAACCTCTTGAGGAGTCTAAAGGCTGAAGGGTTCCATTATGGGACCCTGGTCAAAAACCTGAGGTTAGTCCTGGGGGCAATGGGGGCCTGAGCTTCGGGTCTGGTTTTGGGGACTCAATGAATTAGACAAATCTCCAAATTCGATCAGCCCCCATCCATATGATCAGCTCAATGTGGCTGCTCAAGGCAATGGGCTGCACAGAGGAAAGTAAGAGGAACTCTTTTAGAGAGACCCACAAATAAAAGACTCACAATGAGTAGCTTCAGGTCTGGACAGCTTCAGGGAGTTTCTCACTCTAGTGTATACTTGTCACATTGGCAAGCCAGACTCCAAGCCTCCTGCAGCTTCTCTCTTTCTCCAGCAACCTATAAGGTTAACCGTGGTCTCTGGCACCCCCTTGTTTGCAGGTTGGGTGGTTGCTCTGCTTTGGGGGGATTGGCATAGGCCGTAATCGTGAAAGATCAGCCAGAGAGCTTGTAATGGTAGGATCTGCTTCCTGAGCTAGAACTAGAAGGAAAGGGTTGAAATAGGCAAAATGCTAGAGCCATCTTGGTGGGTGAAGAGCCATGCCTACCTTCCTTCAGGAACAATTTCTGGCAGAGGAGCTGTGCTAACCAAAGTGTGTAAGTAAGAACCCTGGCATTCTTGATTAAGAGGTAAAGGCAGTGCCAGTCTCTCCCTTTAACCAGCTATGGAGCATGGCCGTAATGTGAGGGTGAGGTTGAACAGTTGTGCACTACAAACAGGTTGTCAACATGACCTTAGTGAAATTTATGAACTCTTCATCCTTGAGTGTGTTGCCAAAGGATATAAGGAGAGTGCAAGCAAATTCCTCTAGTTCACACTTGACATGAGGGTCAGGGACCTTAAGACAGTCCTCCTCAACTTATTTGAGAATCATTCTGTTGATGTACTTCTCCCATTCATGTGCGGGCACCACTTTTAAAGCTAACAAACCACTCACTGGCTGTGGGACACAATGATGCATAAGGTTTCTTATCATCTCTGGCATAGATAGTCTTAGTTGAGTAGGGGCAGACCCACCCCCTGGTATAAATGGACAAACCAGGTTAGGGTGTATCTCATGGCTTGGTAATGTAGATGCCAAGTGTTAAGGCCTGGTCAAAATAGAGACACAAAGGGTCATGATGACCATGCATATTCCCACTCTGTCAGTAACTGTTGGGGACCTCGTTGTGGGGAGTCAAACATGAATTGCAAATTTGTTGAGTGCCTGGAGGTAATCAAGCCAAATGCATTCCCAGTTGAGTGCAACTGTTAAGGGTCTTCTTGCCCAAGTCATCTAGGGAGGCATGGCAAATTACTACATTTTGAAAGTCGTAGAGGTTGCGAATCCCCATCAAATGATTACCTTCATTTGTGGATCTATATTTGGGGTTTTCCTCTCCTTCCATAATCATGAGATCCTCTCTCGTGTTTTTGTTTAAAAGGATGGATGGGGAAGGGATCATCCAATACCTGCTTGTCATATGGGCCGCACCAGACATTCTTGCACTGGGGAAACTTTTGTGCTCAAGCAAGAAACTTGAACAAAACAACACCAACCCATACTTCTTGAGTTTGTCAAATATCCAACTCGTGTCCTTCCAGGTTAGGATGATCCTCTGGTCTCCCTTGTGTCCATAAAGCCATAGGACTCAAGGGGTGGTGGTGCCCAAAGGCACGGAGAGGGGATGTTAAGAATCTTGTACCAGTTAGAGAGTAATAAGTTTCAGGGAAGAGATCCTCCCCAAGTAGTGTCCTCCAGATCACTCTACCAGGTGTGCATCCAGGTAGAGGTCACTCCATCACTCAGCTCCTCAGGTCTTTTGTTGAAGGGGATGTAAGAGAGGGATTTGATCCTGCCATCATGAGCCCTTCCATAAAATTGGGACATGAGGGGCCATCTATGGCAGCCTCCTTCAACAGAGTTCCTCCAACATGAATAAAATGTAGGATACAGGAGGTTCCTCTTTGATTTTTGTAGGTAAAGGCAAGGTCATTCGGTTTCTGGAAAGGAGATTGCCACTCAGTGATGATGAACACTTATTCTGAGTTGAGTAAGAGGCCTGCTGTGGCCAGTTCTTCGATTTGGGAGACTAAGTTGTCTGCCTCTCTAAAGTTGGAGGACTGGGAGGAGAGGTGAGTGGAATGGACACCTACCTGGCACCAAGCATGAGAATGTTCCCAAAGGGCTGAACCAAAATCTTCCCCATATGCATCTCCCATGAGATAGAAAGCAAACACCTGTGATGGCCTCACCAAAACCCTAGAGGGATCCTCTCTGTGGAATAGTGACAATGGGGCATCGATATCTTTTCTACGATGGGAACAGGGGCAACTAACCCATTTGGTTTTTGTGGAATGGTTGGGGGAGGGGCACCTTGAGGGCCCACATTTGTCCAAGTTTTGAACTCCCCTTGGACACATTGAGGGCCCTCATCTACCCCAGTTTTGAACTCCCATTCCCAGGCCAAGCGGTGTCCTGGCAGGGTATTTGGCCTTTGCACCTTGAAACCTTCTGTGTCCCTTTGCCCCTTCAACCCATCTTTGGTGAGGTGCAAACCTTTGAGATAGGAAACTGACCATGTTTAGGTTTGAGAGACATATTTTCGGATTTTTTCTAGCTGGAGCTTTGAAGGGAGGGTGCCATGTGTCAAGAGAGTCAAGTCTAGAAGACAGGAATGAATCTTGGTCCATTTCTGTGGGGAGCCTGTTAGGACAACTTCCCCATCTGTATTGATAATGCTCCCAGCCATAGGGAATGCAAGACAGGCAACTCACCAAAAATTTCTTATTTTTGGCAATTATTTTTGGCAAGATTCATCACTTCAGTCATGGCCAAAGTAGTCCAGTTGTCACCAGGTTGTAACTGATGACTCTGGAGGACCGGGTCATAACTGATGACTCTGGTGATCATCACCGGGTAGTAACTGACGACTCTGGTGGTTGTCACTGGGTCGTAACTGATGACTCTGTTGGTCATCATCAGATCATAGCAGGTAGTCATTTTGTTCCAAAGTTGTCACCTGCAGGTTGCTGCTCAACTCACAAGGCACCAAAATATGATGTTGTGTTGGCAGCTTGACACCTGCTCAATCACCGCAACAAACCGCTTCAACCTATCGACTTGGAACAAGTATTGACAGAAATTGTCTGTCAGCGACTCACTAACACAAGGCAACACCGAACCATCTTCATTACAAGCATAGAGTTACAGTGAACGTAAACAGTCGGTCTCTCATTTTGGCTATCATGTCATTGCCCTTTCAGAAGGATGTTCAATTTTCAAGACAACGACTCTCTTTGTAGAGAAGCCATCAATTCCGATAACAACAGCAAGGCTGGTATTCTTCCTCTGTGGATCATTTCAAGGTCAATTACGGACAGGAACAATGGTCTGTCAAAGATTTAATGTCTGATTTGTACCACGGTTCCCTGATACATCATTTAAAGAACTTTTGATGGGTTTGAATTGGCTCAAATTGTATGATACAGAGTCGGTGCTTGCTACCCGATGGAACTATGATGAATCAAAATGCAGAGACATATGGCGCAAAACTACTCGCCGAATTTAGTCCTTCAGAGAAAGATTAATTGTATTTGATGCAAGCAAGTTTACACCAGATCGAGTGCATGTTATCTCAGTTGATGGTGTCAGTTTCGCCACCCAAGAATTTAGAGTAGACCCAGGCACAAAATGGTTTGACCACAAGAGCCATAGTTCCAGCTTGAAGTATGAATTTTCCCTTTCCCTATGGGAAGATCATTGTGTTTGGATTAATGGACCTGATCTTGCTGGTCTGTGTCACAATAAGGATGTTTTCTGTGGAGCAATGATCATGAAAGATCCTCCAGAAACTTGGGACAGAGATGATCTGCAATTTCAAATCACTGCTGGAAAAAGGCTATTGGAGATAGTGCCTATGAAGGTTGACCTGAGAAAGTTACAGTAAAGTGATCCGGTCACACTCAAGATGTTTTCAGGTTCCTTGATAGGGCTCACAACAGGCAAGAAGAATATCATGCCCGGTTAGAAAACTACAACATGCTGTACCACCGCTTTCGTCTTGGAAAGAACACTGAGGACAAAATGAAGCTACATAAAATGGCTGTGGTGCAGTGGCAGTGATTGTTGAATATGATATGAAATATCACACTCTTTTTTGTGTATGCTAGATCAATTCACATGTATTGCCCATAGTTATCTGTTAACTTTACTAATTTCAATTGCACAAACCATAGTGGCATAGATATGTATTGATGGTGCCGTTAAAGTGTTTTTGCTTCCCTTTCTCAGTCATTGATCCTCCTTGAGATGTTTAACAATAATTTATAAATACCAATGACAGGACACTTGTGGCTTGGGGGCCAAAGGGGCCTGTTAGCTAATGTTATTATGTTTTTGAAAAGTAGGGACATGGCAAGGTGTGTAATATGGGCTTCAAGGACAAAGCAAAAGTAATGAGTAGCAAAACACAAGGGGCTAAGGGACACTGATGGAACTTTCTACTATAAGATTATCTCTCTCATCAAACTTTATTTCATGTTTCAGTTTATTGCTTCATTTGCATCCAAAATTCACTCATACTCCACATTTCCTATGCTTTTCCCTAACCCCCAGTACCATTAAATTTTATTCTCACACTTATTCCTTCGTAATTATCACACTAATGACACTTCCTCTTGCAAATACCTTGAATCTTGACATTGTGCAATTGTCTGTCTTGTCGGTCTTGTCTGTTTTGAATACCATATTGGACGTCTTGAATACCGAATTGGAAAGGAGTAGCAAAGGCGGCAGTGTATGCGACATTCTTATCAGCAGGATTTACATTGACATTGGAGTAATCATTATTGTTGATTGTCGATGAGTGCTGATGCTGGGGAGTAGGGTGATGTTGGTTAATGGAAGCAAGCCCGCCCTTTGATACAGAGGTGCAATGATGAGATTGACACACTTTTCAAATCATCAACAAACGTACGAGACTTACATTGTCAAGACAAGTCATATTCTCTGCCACCCCCCTCCCCCCCGTCAAGTTTTCTTCATGTTCCGCGATGTGCTTGTTTTTATTACTCAAGTTCTCTTGAAATTCCTGGATAACTGCTTTGAGTTCTATGATGTGCTTGTCTTTTTTCTCCATGATCAGACTCCCTTCAGCTTCAACTGCCTTGGTTTTTGTTTCAAGGTCCTTGATGAGCTTTCTCTTCTTCCATGATTTATCTACTAAATTACTAATTCTGCAAATAAGCCTGCGGTCCTTGCATTTCTGTTGCAATAGGGAGGCTTGACAAGAGAGAGAGTAAAATAAAAACCGGAAATATGAAACAAAGCAGTTCAAAGCAAATCTTACCCTCATAAAAATCTCCATATTCAAATAATTCATTGTTTTGTGAAAAGAAAAAGTTTCAATGCTCTCCTTAATAGAGACAGTAACTTTTTCCTCATACTCTCTTCTTACTTTGCCAAGCTCACTGTGTGGTGACTTTCTGAATATTTGCTGAATCCTCTCTGTCATCATGTGACCCTCTAATGGAAAACACACCCTCAGAATATTGGATGCATTTTTCTCCAAAGCTTCATAGAATTCTCTTGCCTTGGCGAGACTTTTCCTCACCTTATATTCACATCCAGACCAGTCTCTCCTTTCATTTTCCCAGCAAATCGGATGAAGCATGTAATTTTGGCTGCAGCTTGATTAATTTTATTACAGACAAAGCTGATGAAGCGGGTAATTCTGATGGCACACTTGTCAGATGGTGCTAACAATACTGTTTCTGACTTCCTTGTTTACAGAGACTCATCATTATTTGACTAGTCTTTTGATGAAGAAGACGCCTTCTTAGGATGATCACATGCCATTGTGAAAAAGGGGGTGGTTCTTGTAGGTTATTGTGTAAGCTATGGCAGGTTATGGCCTCTGGTGAGGTCTCCTTGTACACTCTAAATGACAGGAGTTCTGAAACCCTTGTTGCATAGACAAATTTTAACATGTTAAAGAGTCAATATAGATGTTAATATCATAGTATAATACACAAATATTGTTTAAATTGATCTAAAATCCATGACCCATGTCATCCATTATGATATGGCGGGTGGACCTCTCATCCTAGCCTGTTCATGCAGTACATATATCAAGAAGTAGACTGAAGGATGTGGGTGGGACCTGTTTGCTAATCATCTTGTTTTATGTGTGATTGAAACAGATTGAAAACTTGTTGGCAATTATTCAAATAAATCATGTCGCTCTCACAAACTGTTTTGATTTCTCCACCACATTCACATGACTGTGTTGTTTCGTGGAAGGCATTTGAAATGCATTGATTCCCATTGTTGTAAAATGAGTCATGCCCGTCAATCATGCATGTTGCATTGTTTTGCGGAAAGCATTTGAAATGGATTGATTCCTGCTGTAGTAGAATGACTCATATAAGTCAATCATGCATGTCATCTTCACCATGGACCAAGACCAGAACCAGCTCATAAAATTAACAGTATGGCAACAAGTTCACCACATCTTACTGTGGAGCAGCTTGATCTCATAAAATACACAGTCTTCACAAACAATACAGTTCCAATACTCAGGGACAGCCTCATCAATCTTTACAAACAGCCAGTCTTCAGCCCAATCTCCACTAAATATCTCAACAGAGTTGCCCTAAGGAAATTTAGAAAAGCTCTAGCTTCTTTTCAACTGAAACCAAAAAGGAAATCCAAGTATCAACCTCTCCCTCAAGGCTATTGTGTCTACCACCAATTTCAACATTCACCTCTTCCAAAGTTCACATTCAAGTACCTCACTCTCAAACAGTATGAGTCTCAGTTCTACCCACCTGTAAACCAAGAGAACCACCTACCTGAAAACCAAGACAACAAACCCCCTGAAAACCAACACCATAAACCAGAAGATGACATGGTACAGTTCAGTCACAATTCCCCAATGCTTTCAACGGCCAAGGATGAGGGACAAGCCCTCTCCAGCCTACCGCTTATGCAGTAGCACCTCTCAAGACTCCGTCATTCAACTGTGGAGCAATTGAACTCAATAACACTTCTGATTTGCCATCTTCAGCCACAAGGGCAGGGGTTAACATGGACTCTGAAGCTTTCCCAACAAGTCCTTTAGAATTTAACATGAACGTTCATAGTACTGTGTGTGATTACTTTCACCTGGCGAAGCTAAACTCAAAGGGATTCACAACTGTGACTCTTCTGGGAGGTGGTGGCATCATGCTTTTGTGGCAGCAACCAAATCACCAAGGACAACTCCCAGCACCAGTTTTGATCGTGCTAGTGTCTCATTCCCTGTCAGTCAAGCCCTTCCCTTCTGACGCCGGGCCAGAATTGTAAGCAGTGACACTATAATTGTCCCTCTCCCCTGTGGAATCAATCCTGAAATTGGGAAGAAAATAAAAGAACAGTTAATTCATGAAATAAAAAGTATTGGGGAGGAACATAGCAATCTGAAAAAATTCCTCCAAGCAATGCACGCACATGTTCATTCCATGGGTTATTTTGTCAAGTTCATGGGCATCACCATAAGGAACTTGCCATATGCTTTGTCACAAGATGGACCATTTCAAGACACAAACACACTCAGCATAGATTCAACTGGATTGACTCCTGTGGTGGCTTCAAGCTTATTCTGCTGCCCAGATACTCTTGATGGTGAGAGTAGACCTATCAACTTCAAACTTCTCTCATATTGTGAAGAGATATGTCAATTCTTAGTAACCTTTTTCATTTTCCTTGGTCTGATCTAAACCAAGTTCTTTTTGGATTAGTTTGTCTGTTTGGAACAACTTGGGAGATTTGACAGGTTTTTACTGCCCCCAAAATCTAAATGCTCTAAAGCCAGGAAGCCTTTTAAGAAAGATAACAAGGTTAAGAACATAAAGGCATCCAATTGCATCCACAAGAAGCACTCCTTATCTTCAAAATCTGAGAGTTCCGATGAGTTATCATCGAAGTCTGATAGCTGTGAGACCACTAAGTCCAACAGCTCTTCTTTATCTAATACCAACTCCTCTGACTGAGATAATTCTGATGTGCCACCATTGCCCCCTTGAAAGCCTCCTACTATGAATTTCCCTCTTAAGACTCAGAAGCCTGTTCATTCTCACTCTTCCAGGTCTGACAGCTCTGATTCTGAGAATTCCATTGTAACACCAGTGCTACCTAAAAAAACTACTCCACCATCTCCTACAAAGAGTCTCACTCCTACTCCCATACTCAAGAAACAAAACCCTTACTCCAACCCATTGCTGTTGGAACCAGAGGCAGCATCTTCTCTCGACTCCATGATCTCCCTATCTTGAAAGCCATCCATGCCACTGAAAAGCACACATGGGTCTGCTAGCAATAACATTTTGAGCTTTGTCTCTGGTCTTTGTTTCCAGTTTTCGTTTTTTGGAGGTACTGTGGAGGATCCTTGTGCAAGTAATGAGGACAATGCTGAAGACGCTTCAAATCCAGAGGAGACTATTCTGGACATTAGTGGTGCATGAGAATACCCTCCTGATGAAGAGATGTATGGGGAGGTGGGGTTGGGGGTATGTGTGGATTCTCCATCTGATGAAAGCAAGGAGGAATCCTCCAAGAAGAAGAAGAAGAAGAAGAAGAAGAAGAAGAAGAAGAAGAAGAAGAAGAAGAAGAAGAAGAAGAAGAAGAAGAAGAAGAAGAAGACGAAGAAGAAGATGATGATGATGATGATGATGATGATGAAGAAGAAGAAGAAGAAGAAGAAGAAGAAGATGAAGATGAAGAAGAAGAAGAAGAAGAAGAAGAAGAAGAAGAAGAAGAAGAAGAAGAAGAAGAAGAAGAAGAAGAAGAAGAAAGAAGAAGAAGAAGAAGAAGAAGAAGAAGAAGAAGAAGAAGAAGAAGAAGAAGAAGAAGAAGAAGAAGAAGAAGAAGAAGAAGAAACAGAAGAAGAAGAAACAGAAGAAGAAGCAAAAGTAGAAGAAGCAAAAGTAGAAGAAGCAAAAGTAGAAGAAAAAGAAGAAGAAGAAGAAGAAGAAGAAGAAGAAGATGATGAAGAAGATGATAAAGAAGATGATGAAGAAGAAGAGGAAGAAGAAGAGGAGGAAGAAGAGGAGGAAGAAGAGGAAGAACAAGAAGAAGAACAAGAGGAGGAACAAGAAGAAGAACAAGAAGAAGAACAAGAAAAAAAACAAGAAAAAGAACAAGAAGAAGTCTAGGGAAGTCATGGATGCCCCAAGAACAATAACACTGTGCTGAAGAAGAAACAGAGTGGAAAGGAGGATAATAACAAGACTGTTCGTTCCAGATGCAGGATCAACAAGTGACATTTTCATTTTCATTTTCAGCAGATTGAAGCTAGATTGCTTACTCATAAAGAGTCTGCTGAAGTAGAAGACATTTTTGCGGGAGTATCAATTTGAATTTGGACAGTTAGTCCATCTATGGTAGAGCTGATGGTAGGTTGTTACTATTGCCTGTTAGCATTATTGATTACATATACAGAGCTAACTTATCTGTGTCTTTGAGTGAAGATCAATTAGAATAGATAAAAGGAATTATGCACTGCTTAATGATATGAAAGTATTTTGGGTATGACCTTTGCTCTGATAGCTTCAATGTTACAATTAATCAAATAAAGGATTCTCATGGCATCTGTTAGCTCCCTGTTCATGATCTAGTGGCAATTCCTAAGTACATAGTGGGATTTGATGGATGAGATAATATAAGTGAACAACCAACAGCAAGCCACTTTAACATAAAGAAAGACTATGGCAGAGGAATGAACGATAGTGACACGACCACAGTGGAGAAAGTCGATGGGAGAGATGCGAGACTAAATCTGTTGAGGATGTGGGCCAAAACAACACGACAACCAACAAAAGAGACAAAACAACAAACAAAGTGAAAGAAATAGCAAAACGGTAATCATAACAACACCCAACACAACTGCCAAAGTAAAAGCACGTCACGACACAAAACAGCAAGCAACAGTTTGCTGGACTTCCTTCCATACCCACTGGACTCTTTACCAATCTCCACGTTAATCATCTCTGGGTAGGGAGAGATGTTTCTTTCTTGCTGCAGTTTTGGTGTTTTGTGTTACGTGGGATTATGAGCAAAGATGCAAAGGTTGTTGAGTGATTTGTCAAGAGCGGGTGAAAAAGCTAAAGAATCCATCAACAAAACACCACAAAAATACACAAAATCAATGCATGTCTTTCCATCACAATCCCATCCCTCCACCAACTTCTTGATAACAAAACTAGGTCATCTGGTAAGATGACAACATGACAATGCATTGCCACACATCTTCAAATATTGAAACATTAGCGAGAACAACACCGGTTTGTCTGGTTTGTAATTAGAACACATCCTTTTTTGACAATCAAACCAGAGCCTTGATTCAATTGACACAGGGTCGTATTTGACCACATACTCATGGGGTAGAGACACTCAACTGTGTTGATTTGAAAAGGAGTAGGAGCCAAAAACAGATAGGACAAGTCCTAATTGAACAATTCAAAACAAAGCAAACTTACCTGGTATGCACATCATGCTCAGTGACTATCGATCAGAGATGTCGATGGATTCTGTTTGTTGCTCTTCTTGGAACTCAACTGTGAAAGCAAGACAAGCGGTTGGCAATGATCTTGCCATTCAATTGATGAAAAGGAGGCATTGCCACAATCAGTGCTGTGAGTGCACTTTGGGGAGATGCTGCGGGAAAGGGCAACAATCATGGAGTTGTGTAAAATAAGACTGCAGCAACTGCATCTCACGTGATGGATGCTGCAGAGATATGAGGAAACATGATTACTTTTTTGTCATCTAGTCTAGATTTTCCCAAAGAATTAAGGGTTTTTACAGGATTTTTTATGGCAATAGAGTGTATGGTGATAAGCACGGGATGTGACATCCACTAGAACAATACTAACATTTATAATTATGATATTAACATCTACATTGACGTTGTAACGTGTTACATTGTGTCAGCATCATTTAGGCTAATCCTTGATGATACTGCATGAATATGCTGTGGACAAGAGATTTGTAGGCAGATTGTCTCTATCAGGTATCTCCTGACACCACTAACAGAGATCTGTGCTCTGAGCCCACCACTACATGCAACATTGATGGACTGCCATTGCAAGAAGTCACAATCACAATACAAGAAACCAACACAAGTCGTAAACACTTCGGAACTGGTGGCTTCAAAAGAGGCATTCACCGAGCCGTGCTCGCTTAGCCAAGCGCCACAATAGCCATTCAGATATGGCTGTGCCATCAGCAGAAGAGATTCCAACAACAAAACCTGCCTTTCTTCACTTGAAACAGGGACAATACGACTGGATGCCTTCACCAGAGCAAACTCAAGAAATGTGAGAAAGGTTGAAAAATTATGAGGGGTGGGTACCTGTGACAGGGGGGGAACCAAACAAGGTGGCACGCTCCTGATGTTTGGAAATGGATTCAAAATTGTGCAACCATGTCGCCAACTTGATGCGCCCCATAATTGAACAACTGCTTGCCAAGTCCCACCTTGATTTCCAATGGGAACACGTGAAATATAATGCCCTAAAACCTGCCACAAAGTTGAAGTCTCAGTTTAAGGGTCACCAAGGAAGATTACACTCTGACTACCGTGATATCTTGTGACATCTGGGTCCATCTGATCATTCAATGTTGGTAATTATAGCGCTTGATGAATTTAACATTTATCACCTTCCCCGTTGAGATTATCATGGAAAAGTGATGAAATTTGTGGAAGTGGGGAAAGGTGAGGTGATCGTATTCAAAGCTGCATGCCTTCACTTGGGGAGAACATGTAAGTCACCATGAGGGATTCAGGTTGTTTGCAAATGTGACTAACAGAAAAGAAGACACGCCGAAAGATTAAGTGGAATTATACGAGTTAGATTCTAATGGGAAAATGAAAGAAACGGAAAGGGATAGCTCTAAATTGCAGGCAATGTTTGAAGAGATGAAAGAGGTCACAAAACAGGCAACTTACTAGAGGTAAGATTGATCTGTCTGAATGTGTTGTGGCATGTGTGGCACCTGCTAGCTAACATCTCCTTGTCTGGAATATACAATTTTGGTTCTGATGGATGTGTGATAGAAGGGGATTGTAGGGCAACACAACAGAGGCCCAAAAGGGCAACCTAGTAAAGGTAAGGTTGATCTGTGATATGGCATATGTGGCGCCTGGTAACTAACATCTGATTTTCAGCAGCCTGAAGGAAAAAGTCTCTGGACTCTAACAATAATGTTGGTGTGAAAAGTCAAAACGAACATGTCACAAAAACAGTCATAAGTCACCTCCCACATCCAAGACAGGACATAACTTTGAATGCACCGAGTCTGACTGTGAAAAGCAAGAAATCATCAAGCCAAGCTCTTTGCAAAGCAGTGGTGCAAAGAATGAACTTGATTACTGTGATGGCCAGAGAAAGAAGCTTGAAGTTCTGAAACAAGAATATGCTGCAAACATGGACACCTTAAGTATAGCCTGAAGGGCATTCTGCAAAAGCAAACTAGCTATTGAAAATTTGGAGCCAAATCAATGATCAGGAGAATGGTACTGCCAAAGGCAGAGCAGTTGATTCAAAAATTAAATGTCCCCATGATCAGCAGTGTTTCTACAGGCCATATTGTTGAAGAATGGCTAGTGATTGTGGGGGATTTCATGAGGACAAGTGTTTTGATTTTGTGACTGCAAAAGGTAATTTGCCAGCTGGTCCAGGCATATGAATTGCCTGTTGGTGGTATCAAGAGTACGGAGTTTAAGAGGTGGAAGAGAACTCACAATTCTCTCAAACATTGTGAATCTGTGGATAATTCAAAGAAGAAACAAAAGGTGAAAGCAGAAGCAGGGAAGGATTGAAATAAGGCTGTTTGTGTTGTAAGAAAAGTAAATGTAAATCTTCAGCATTTCTTTGTAGGCCGAAAGGTCTTTTAGATGTCGTTTAGTGCCCGTTTTTATGCTATCCTCTGGAGGCATTTCAAACACATACCAAGAAAAGCTAACAGGTGCTATGGATGCCATCAAACTTAACCTAACTGGCATCATAATAGAAGGCAGAGCAGTAGCACACACATCATGTACTGAACTGCCATGCCCATTTCCATAATTGTACTGCACAATGACAACACAACACGACCATGTTGGAACCTAAATTACATGTTGCAGGCTTACTCTAACAGCAAGCCAGCCAGCCAATACCATATCATAGTGTTCCTGGTCAGCATGCCAATGAGCTACTTACTCTTCAATCACCACTCTGTGTGTCTCTTGAGCAAGTTTGTTGTGCTTTGCAACCTTCATCGGCCTTTCCATTTGCTTTCTTTGTTCTTGGTAAATGTGCTTCCGGAACGTTTCAAGGTCAAATTGCATGTACTCTGCTCTTGTCTGTCAAAACTTGTTTGGGGACATACCTTAATGCATGCTGTCTTTTATATCTCGCTCAAGAAGTCAACTTGCATCATGTTAATGCCAAAGAGGGCACATAGTCTGATTTGACACATGTATTTAAGGAGCTCTGCCTCAATGATTTCATTATCATTAGCAACAATTCCCCTGCTTTGGTAGACTTTTTGAAGTTTTTCATGTTGCTGACAAATCTATATTTTGGATATTTCATCAACCATCCCGATGACTCCCAAGCTTCCTCTGGAGTTAAACCTTGAATGCATGAAGATTTGTCACTGAACAGTCTGATAAGAAGTGCTTTGGCCTTGCTGGTTCTCCAAGGCTCATTTTTGCTTTTTTTGAAATCTGATGGTTGTATATTTAATATGCACTGGATGAAGTCAGGTTTTTCCACTGTTTGAATCAAGCCTTGTTCAGCCGGTTTAACCTTCAATACCTTCAATTGTGCAACTGTGTAGCTAGTCAATTTCTCCTCGATTCAGCTTCTTCTTCAAGAGAGTCAGTATCCCCATCATCAAATCCGATCCTGCTATCATCTTCCCCATTTTCATCACTATTCCCATCCGTGTTGACATGGTCAAACCTGATCCTGCTATCATCTTTATGATTTTCAACACTATTGCAATTGATAGTTCTGTTGTTGTTTTTGAAGACTAGTGGATGTGGATCCAATAGGCGATGGATAAATTTGACCTTGTTTCCCATTTGAGGTAAGCCTTGTTCAGGCAGTTTAACTTTCAACTGTTTCTCTGTGTATCTTGATTCCTCCTCGGACTCAGCTCCTTCTTTGAGAGAATCAAAATTGTGCTGGATAATGTCGCAATTCAATTCCACATTGGATCCAGCTACTTCTTCAAGAGAACGGTCAACCTGCTGCACTGTGTAGCCATTTGATTCCTCTACCCGTTCAGCTACATCTTCAAAAGAATCATTCCCACAATCATCTAACCCGACCCCACTTCTGTATTCATTTCTTGGCCCTCCTTAACATCAGGTTCTCCATCCTTGTCACTTGTACCATCATCAGTTCCTCTGAATCTAGAAAACGAGAGCATGCTAAGGTTGGGCTTGGTGCACCAACCCAAATAATAGATGGTTAAAAGTGGCAATCAACTACTTTGATGATGGGGCCATATCATGGAAGTCAATAATTTTTTGTTCCGCTGATGGACGTGGGTCGGAGGTGTCCGAGCTAGTTAGCTACCTCTTGTTCATGCCATATTCACACAACATCAAGAAGTGGCATGTGGAAAAGTGAGTTGTATACAATGAGCAAATGAAACATTCGAGGGTTTGTGACATCAAAGAATCGATGCATCACATAGCATTATTTGTTGTCTCTATTCTCATTATGGCCCTCTTCATTCAACTATACATGCATACATGCATACATGTATGCATGCACGCATTCATTCATGCATGCATGCATGCACAATTCGCGATAGACTGCTGTTTCAGGAGACTGGAATTCATGGAATATTATGGCACAGCAGAAGGTTCGCCTTTTAACCATTTCACCAACCTAGTAACATATGAAACTATACTCATGAAAAAAAGAAATGAGTGGTCAACCTAAGTCTGTCATGTTGTGGGAAGTTGAAGTTCATTTGGAATCTTTCAGTGTGCAGTGCACATACTTTGAATGCCTAAGGTTATCTGCTTTGGCTGACAAAGAACATTGAAATGTAACACACTTCTCATCATATGTATTGGTTCTCGTATAACTATTTGAATTTTCAATCATGTAAACCACCCCACCAATCACTACTTGTGATGTGAGACTCTTTTTGTTCCACCATGATAAAACACTATGAGCTTCTACATTGTTTATAAGTCTATTGATAATATTGCCTGAGTGAGAGAAAATGACAGTCCAAGAATAAACAAGTTTGTGTGGAACTGAATGACATGAGAAGGATCACCAAGTAACTAGGAGGTGAGGGGTTTGACCTAAATCTGACAAGAAAACTGTTTAATAAGAATAATTACCTTGGAACATGTTTTTCAAAAAAGATACATATATATTACATTCCTTGTATTTCAGTTCACAGACTTAGCAGTTGTATCATGGTAAGACATGTATCATTTTTTCACAAAGTAACTTTCACATAGGTAGAATCATCACTTAAACATTTCTAAAATAAAAAGTAATCACAAATTTCCTGACAATCCTACGTAGTCGTACAACTGTACCATGATCATCCCTCCCCTTGTACTACAATTTCTTCTAGGACAATTGTGTACTATGAAACGGTTCAATGGGACAATGCAATACAACTGTTGTTTTTGAGTTGGTGGAAAACAACATGACAAGAAGATGATGTCAACCTACGACCTGTACGAAGTTGGCTTGACATCTGGTATTAAACAAGAATGAATTTGAGGGACTGAAACAACAAGAAGAATAACAGTTTTACAAATAAATAAAAGTTTGACAAATAAATAAGAGTTTGACAAATAAATAACAGAATTTCACGCAGGAATAGTATCTGCTACAAAGAATAGCAGTTTGACAAAAAGTTTCCCCTTAAAGTACCTTAACTTATGCAAGATCCTGCATAAGTTGTTTTTACAACTTATGCAGGATCTTGCATAAGTTAAGGTATTTAACACGTTAAAGCATGCTATATGATGACAAAAATCTTTTCAGTAATGGGGTTCCACACTTGTGATTTGGAAGGCGAGGGGATGTTTGTTAGCACGGACAAGCACACTATCCCGAGACGGCCAAAAACTCTTGGGAAAGGGAGGGAATGTTAGGAGGCACAAACGAGCCCAACATGCATAGGATTTGACAAAGCTGATTGGTCTTTGTCTGATGGCTGTCCAATGGTATATATGACTTGATCAAAGACGAGATGGCTGTGCTAGACAACAAGATGGCTAGCTAGATGGATGATTAAGTAATCGTAGTTGTTATGGTGGTCTCCAGGGCCATTTTTTACGAGGAATCCAGCTGATGCATCAGAACGAACTGACATAGGCCACGGATCACACTGGCCTGAAACATGTGATCTGGCCTGAGAATCAAACCCACGACCAAATAAAATTTCATACTGTGTGTTCAGGGTTCGGACCCTGGACCTAGGAAATTAACATGATCACGTAACAACGCGATCCACAAAATAACACGACCACCACCAAGTGGAACTTGTCCAATGGATGACGGACAAGGGCCAGAAAGATTGAACAGCGGACGAGGGCCAGACCGATTGAAAGATTTGATTGTTCAA
>JABMIG010000446.1:0-31145 GCA_013187285.1 Cyclotella cryptica
CTGTGTGTATAGTATTGTAGAATACATCCTTGGCTATATGAGTCCTAGATTAGTTTCATTGATTATGACACCTGGTTTACAACAAAACAAATAATCATAGTTTAACTTCTCATTGGAACTTTAAATAAGGTCTTTTATTTCTTTACCACTATTTCCTCTCTTAATATTCCAAGATTTTTCTTTGTTTCCTTCCTGTTGTGCATTGTACACTGCTAATAGCCTCAAAATGGACCAGAAGACAGCCTACAAAACTTCTTCCAGCAAAGGGATGGACAAAACCAGCACTTTCTCTGTCTCTACACTGTTTTGTCATAGGTACCACACTGTCCTCCAACTGCACATGTTTCTTTTTCCTTGATTGCTTCCTAATGTGCAAACCCCATCTACTCACACCTCTATCACCAATGACTGTGTAGACTTCCTCTTTTCAAAGTGTGTTGTGTTGCTCGTACCATAGGATTCTATTCTTAATTTAAGTCAACCTACGCCATTCATTTTCATACCTCCATTGCTTTGTTTCATCATTCTTGTGTATTGGATGGACTTCCACTTCAAATGAAAAACACTGGTAACCTTCCTGTACACTTGCAAAATGCCAGAGTGTACAGGCAGGTTAGCTGAAGTTTCAAGTGTACAGGTGGCTTACTGTACTTTTATACATTGCTAAGCCACAGTTACGTTTATCACGCTAAGCCTTGAAGGAGTGTACAGATGGTGCACTGGTAGTTCATGACTGATATTTCATGAATCATGAGCTACCACCATGCAGATCATCTGTTGGGTCTAGTTTTGGTGATGATTCTAGGGTTGGTCTTTGTTTTTTGTGACAGCTTATTGGTCCTACTTTCAGTTACAAATGAGTTGCTTTCATAAGTCTTCTACCAAATTTTTCAAAAACCGTCCAAGTAGGAATTAAGTACAAATTATGGGAATTCCTGTACCAGAAGTACATCATTCACTGGATAGGCCTAACAATATTTTTAACATCATAATTATAGCATCACAGTATATTATAATACTACATTATACACGAGATAGTTAAGTATAAGTACTATTAGAAGTGACTGTGCCAAAAAAACTGAACAGAAGAAGTAAACATATCAAAATACTACTTCTATACCTACAGTATAGTGTGGTATGGTAAAATACCATACCATACATACAACACAGATGCTAGCACCAGCAGCAACTGCAGATGGGGCACACTATCACTTCTATCCCCTACTATCAATTTTTATCAATTACATTGATACCCCGTCATCCCATCACAAGAACTACTGAAACTCAGCTCACAGACTGAGGTAGTCCTCCCGCCTGTCACCGATGTTTAGCCAACAACAATTGGCAGCGGCGGGTATAATGAGTTTTGATGAGCTCGACCTATTTACCATTTTTTACACAGCACACATCAACTATTTTTCAATTAAACATTTTCCAGCCTACTGGGAATGGCAGAAACTCAGCTCGCAGACTGAGTTTGGCATTGTGCCTGGCACCAGTGTCTAGCCAACAACAATTGCCAGCAGCAGGTATAATTTCAGGGTGGTTCTGACAAATTCAACCATTTTTATCAATGTTTTACACAGCACATGTCAGTTATTTTTCAATTTAATAGTTACATTGCTACTGGGGGGATGGCCAAAACTCAGCCCACAGACTGAGTTTGGCATCCCATCTTGCACTGCCATCTAGCCAACAACAATTGGCAGTGACGGGTATAATTTCAGGGTGAGTTCTGATGAACTTCACCTTTTACAAATGTCTTCACATCACATGTCAATTATTTTTCAATTAAAAATTTACAGGCCTACCAAGGGAACAACTGAAACTTAGATCAGAGACTGAGCTTTATCTCCCGCCTGGCACTGCCATCTAGCCAACGACAACTGGCAGCAGCGGCTATAATTTCACGGTGAGTGCATAGACCTTGACCTTTCTTATAATTTTTTTACGCAATACAGGTCAACATGTTTTAATGTAATATTCACAGGCTTACCACAGGAACAGCAAAAACTCAGCCCACAGACTGAGTTAGTCCTCAAGCCCTCGCACCGCGGTCTAGCCAACAACAATTGGCAGCACCTGGTATAATTTCAGGGTGAGCTCTGATGAAGTCAACCATTTTTACAATTTTTAACACACCACACATCAATTATTTTTCAATTAAATATTTACAGGCCTACCAGAGGAATGGCCAAAACTCAGCCCACAGACTGGGTTAGTTGTCTAGCCTTGCACTGCTGTCTAGCCAACAAGAATTGACATCAACGGGTATGATATGAGGTGAGTTTAGATGAACTTCACCTTTTATGCTGGCTTTCACACCACATGTCATTTATTTTTCAATTAAATATTACAGGCCTACCACGGGAATGACTCAAACTCAGCTCACGGACTGAGTTTGTCCTTCTGCCTTTCACCGCTATCTAGTGAACAACAATTGGCAGCGACGGGTATGATTTCACAGTGATTTCTGATGAACTCAATATTTTACCAATGTTTTATACGACACACACCAATTTTTTCAATTCATTTTTTACAGGTCTACCAGGGGAATTGCATAAACTCAGCCCACGGACTGAGATCGGCCTCCCACCTACCGCTGCAGTTTAGCCAACAACGATTGGCAGCAGCGGGTGTAATTTCAGGGTGAGATCTGATGAAGTCAACCTTTTTACAAATGAATTTACCACATCTCATTTTCAATGGAATACTTATACAGGCCTACCACGGGAATGACGGAAACTCAGCCCATAGACTGAGTTTGGCATCCCGCCTAGCATCACTGTGTAGCCAACAACAATTTGCAGCGGTGGGTATAATAAGAGGGTGAGTTCTGATGAACTCAACCTTTTATTACAAATGTTTTACTACAGCTAATTTTCCATTGAATATTTCTTTCATTCTGCCTTAAAGGCCAAAACTCCGTCCACAGACTGAGTTCAACCTCCCGCTCACTTCTCTGCCTGCAAGTGTAAGTGCTTCTTAATGTTTTTAATTATGTTTCATTTGAATTCCAATTAACTTCCGTTTATTGTCATTATATTGCAATTGTGTTGTTGGTGTGCATGTAAAAATCAAGTCTTTGTTTGGGTATGAAAGGTTTGCAGTAGCATTTTTTGTGTGGGTTGACACTATGTGGACATTAAGGCTCATTCTTGAGGAGGAGGAAGGGGCTGGTCTAGGAGAGATTAGGATGTTGTATGTGCAATTATACTAGTAGAGACAGCTTGCACCTACCCCACCCAATGTTCACACCATACTGTAGTCTAACAGTACCTACCGGACCAGGTAACCCTCCTGTACACTACAGTAACCCTCTGGTACACCTCAATTACCATCCTGTACACTTCGGTAACCCTCTTATCCTCCTGTACTCTTCAGGTTCTTTGACCGTACACTTTCGGTATTCCAGCGGTTAACAATTTTTTAGCTGATAAGTAATGCAGTTATAGCCACTACTTAGATTGATATCAATTCTATACCTTACTGAGAAGTCTATTTTCCTGTAAAAAATACCAATTTCTATCTTACGTAGAAATAAATCAGAGACTGGTTGAGGTCTGGAAATCCCAGAAACCCACCTGTACACTCCAGTCACACTCCGGTATACTAGTGTACCGATTGTTTACAGAAGTGTACAGGAGATTACTGAATACATAGTTGCCGGGGTTCCTTGTAACCCTCGTATACACTTCAGTGTTCAGCCTCGTTACTGGTGTATTTTTGTTTGCATTGTCAAGCACCCTCCATGGATGGACTTCAAGCACTCCACGATCAAGATTCACTGTGTCTGCCGTTGGAACTGTACTAGCAGCAGCAGAGATTGAAGGAGAAAACTATGTTGCTGCTGGTGCCATCTCCATCCTCTTGTTTCTTGATTTCATCAACACATATCTTTGACAATTGAGTCTCCTCTCATTTGTGAGTGGATTTTTGGGGCGGAAAAATAATATGATTCTAGTTTGATTACTCGTTTGATACTCAAAGATCATTATATATTTTTGATTCAATAGGCAAATAAAAGTCATGACTTTAAAAATAGACCTCGCATCCAAAGACATTCATAAAATCGTCACATCAGGTGAAGACGATACCATAGTATCTGACCCCATCCATTCTAGATGGGTTTCGGTCCAACACACTTCCCCAATCGAAGTGAGAGTTGTCATGAAAGGTTTTATCCAATCCTCACTGCCGTTGTAAACCTCACAAATTGTCAAATTGGTGGCTGATGCATTGGAAAGAAATGCGTTGTAAGAATTGGTGACTGTAGACTTGTACATACTGCTTGATCCGTCAACAAATAGTCCAAGAAATTTCACATTGGCGGAGCTGAGTTTGTCAAGTCCACACAGTTTGAACCAGTCATCAGGAGGGCCCTTGCCTTCATCGCGAGTTACATTATGAACCTGAAACTTTGGATCCCTCAACGCTTCTGGCGGTATGCCAACCCCTGCCAATGGATTGACTGGAATAAGCAAACAAAAAGGACGATCTGGATATTCTTTCCTGAAAACTAACCAATCTGCTGTGTTGTTTTGATAATCATCTTCATCGATCACAGCAATACAAGGTACCAGCATTTCGTCACTCTTACACTGACTTTTGAACAAGAGAGGCAAATTGTGAGTCATATTCAAGAAAACCCTAGAGGGGGAATACAACTTTAACTCACCCATCAGCAGGATCACAGCTTTGATTGGCAGGACACGAAACAAGAGTGTTGCTGCAAGAATTTAGTTGAGGGTCCCAGACATCTGTTGTACACAAGTCGTTGTCAGTACATATCGGTTTACATCGTCCATCCTTTGAGTCACATTGGTGGTATTTAGAGTAAGAACTACAATTCTTTATAGTGTGAATGCATGATTGGTTTGTGGGGTCCCATAAATCCAAAGTGCATGGATTATTGTCGTTGCAATCTTTGGTGGTTGTAACTGTTGTGGTTTTGGTTGCAACTGTTGTTGTCGTGGATGAGGTAGTGGAAACCGAGGTGCTGGGTTTGGCTTCTTCACATGTACCACCATTAGGACTTAGAGTTGTCATGAATGGAGTTGTCCAATCCTCATTACCGTCGCTGAACCTCGCATATCTTAAGATTCGAAGCCGATACATCTGAAAGGAATTTGTTGTAAGAGTTTTCAACGGTAGACTTGTACATGCTGCCTGATTCATCGACAAACAGTCCAACAAACCGAACATTCGACAAACCGAGTTTGTCAAGTCCGCAGAGTGTGAACCAATCATCAGCAGGAGCAATTCCTCTATCACGTGTCACGTTATGGACTTGGAATTTTGGATCACTCAGTGCCTCAGGCGGTATGCCGACCCTGCTTGAGTCCTGCGCGTTAAACGGAATCAGAAGGCAAAAAGGGCGATCTGGGTAGGTGGCCCTGAAGTCGAGCCAGTCTGCAGAATTGTCAAAATAATCCTCCGTGTCTTCGTCGATGACGGCGATACAGGGCATCAACATTTCGTCATCTTTGCAAAGACTATGAGATTTAACAAGAAGTTAACGAACAGTTGTCATAGATGGACACAATCCCGAACAGACTTTACTCACCCATCTGTGGGATCGCAGCTTTGATTTCCAGGGCAGGAAACGGGTGAACATGGATTCGCAGGAGGCTTGTCGGTTTCTGATACACATGCCAAATCAGCTTCATCAGGCACAAGGTCTTCATTATTTATGCATTGATATTCCCGATATTTTGACAAGTAAATGAAGGTACCTCTAACGTGTCTTCAATGTATCGATTCACTGCGCATGCGGCGACGTCTTCTGTGCTCTTGGCGTCCAAAATACCACGTGTCTCTTCAGGTTTAAAAAGAGTGAACAAACTTACAACTTGATCGAATGCTTCTTTATACAAATCTGGCCAGGTGTTGCTGGCAGACAAGCTTCTCCATGACTTCTTTTTTTTCTTCCTTTGGCATTTACTTGATCCACATCCACCGCCACATGTTGCAGAACCTCTTGCTCGCGACTGTTGAAAGCTTTGCTTGAACAACACAAACCATATCCGCCTCGATTGCAGCCAGTCAAGTTACGCTCGAGCAAATGCCGGTGAAGCTCATTTTGCTGACTAGAGCTTTCAATTTCTTGCGCAAATTGCCTTTTAAAAGCGAAAACTACATCGATCTTCAGTGCTATAGTCTCCATTACTTTCCCAGATCCATCATTGACCAATTCGTTTTCGATAGCACTGTCGCCAATGAAAGCACAAATTGGGCTGAAAGTGTCTGAGTTGCCGATGTTGTCCTTGAGATATTTGAGGATTAGTTCTTCCATAGCAAGCATGTCATTGCATTGGACTTCTCCATTTTTCATCACAATAGCCTCCTGTGTTAATTCTACGTGCATAGTATCAGCTACCATCCATTCGTCATGATCAATAAAGGGTTGTGAAAAGGGGTTTCGTAGCTGGAATTGGTCGTCATCGAGATTATTGCTCGGATCCACAGCTCGTTCGTAGCAAGTGCGATAGATGTTCAGTGGTGTTTGACATCGTTCTCTAATACGGATCGCTCTGTTGTCCAGCTTGTTCTTGTTATTTGCTTTTTTGTCGTTCGTAGTTTGTTTTTTCTAGGACAATAACATTGCCGGGACCAAATCAGTTTGTTTGAACTCGATTCACTAACAAACGTCCAATGATGAGAATTATTTGATCTTACTTCTTTCTTGTCCGGTTTCTTCTTTGGTTTCTTCGAATCTTCCTGCTGCTGGACAGATTTCAGACATATTTTGATAAGGTTTTAACAGCATGTCATAATATCTAATAGAATGCAATCGAATTGAACTAACTTTATTCTCATCATCTTGTTTCTTCTTCTTTGCCTCGTCCTTCTTGACGCTTTCCTTTTTCTTCTTCTTCGTATCAAATAGATTCTTTGAGGTTTGTTCTTTCTTGCCGGGGCTCTTCTTCTTGTCCTTTTTGCTCTCATTCTGAATACAATTAAAGCAACGAGCATTTTGAAATAAAAATTACCGACATTCCATCCCAAGCAATTCAATCGAACTTACTTGCTGCGCCTTTTCATTCTTCTTGTTTTCCTGTTTCTTTTCATTCTTGCCTTCCTTCGGGTTTTTCATTTGATTCTTTTGTGCATTTTCATTCGGTTTGAACATTGGGGCAGAGTCGTCAATGCTTTGCCTTTAGTCTTGTCTTCACACACCACGTACTCGAACAATTGAGAATAATTTCTGCTGAAAGGCTTACCTTCGTGCCTGTTTCTTCCCTCTTTGCCATTTCCTGCCTTGATATCTTCTGTATAAATTAATTAATGTTTCGGTAAACAATCAAAGTCAGAATCAGTCATGCTGTGAACGACTCCTTGAACTCACGTTGATCTCAAATAGTGCTTGGTCCACTCCAAAATAATAATTCGAATATATCTGGTTTGGTATTTCGCGTTCCGTCTGTGCATGATCATTCTTGGTATAAGGCACAAACAAACGAGAGGTTGCGCGCAATGAATAGTGCGCACTTTCAATTGGTTGAGAGCAATCCGATTCCCATTTTTCAACGTTGTTTGCCACAACGAGATCAAAAGGTACTTCGAGGAATTCATAATTGCAGACGTCCGATCGATTTAATCTATGGCAATATATGATATTATATCAGTGGGCACTTGTCGACAACAGGAGTTCGTTTACAGTTGGACGCCAAGCAACTTTTTACTGTTCTCTTTGAAGGAGACGTATCCGAACAGATCAGAACACCGGTGATGTCTGGTAGTATCCCCCCCTATATTATTTTATTTTTGGGAAAGTTGTATGACACTTAGGAAAGTTTGGAAACTCTGTGCAATACTATTACCGTGTACATTACCATACACAATATATGGATGACTGTAGTCATATATCTGCAAGACAGGCAACTTTGGACTTTGGCGATAAGTATCGCCAGATGGAGTCGTCCAATGTCGTCCAATGTCGTCAGTTGGCGTCACTTAAAATATGGTCATTTCATGCCTTCACTACGGTCGTTAAAATGTCGTCAGGTGTCGTCACTTGGGTCGGTCATTGAGTCGTCCGTGTCGTCACTTGGGTCGTCAGAAGGACTTCACGTTCGTCACTTGGGTCGTCAGAAGGACTTCAGTTTTTACTTAGGGTCGTCAGTCGTCTTTGTCGTCACTTTGTTCGTCACTATCGTCAGTAGGCAGTAGAATATATACCACGTAGGAGTCGTCAGTGTCGTCAGGAAGTTCGTCAGTGTCGTCACGAAGGGTCGTTAAAATGTCGTTAACTGCCTTCAGTTTGGTCGTCACTTTGTCTTCAGTGCCGTCACTTGGGTCGTCATTTTGTCTTCAGTGTCGTCACTTAGCGTCGTCATTTTGTCTTCAGTGTCGTCACATGGTGCCTTCTTTTGTCGTCACTTAGTCAGTCACATTAACGAGATAATGTAAAAGACGTCAGTTGTCTTCAGTTGTCGTCAGTTGACGTCAGTTAATCGCACAAAAATCATCCACGTGGCAAACTTGCCTGTCTTGCTGGTCTGCGGTTCTTGGTATTGTACGGTATGGTACAATACAATACTGTACTCATCTCGAAAAATATTTTGGAGGGAAGTTTCAATGTCAGTTTTGACATTACGTAGAACTGTACTAACTTTGACTGTACAAAAGCACAGATAAATCTAGTAGAAATGCCTACGAGCCTACTCATACATCACGGTATGTACGTAACAAAAAAACGAACGAACAAATAACAAACACGTGAACGGGGTTGAGGGAAAATTGTTATTCCTAACATAATTTCCACATGTACTGTTTGAGTCACAATTAGAGTCCAAAAATCACATTGAAAAATACAACATAGGGTTACAATTCACCAGAAATAGTGGATCTCCATGTTCAATTGAAAGTTGAATCAGGGAGGCACAAGCACATGTCTTATTATGATCCCATGCTGTGTGAGGTCATGACCAAAATGGATAAGTTTTGAGGCGATGAGAAGGTGCGACTGAGAACATGAGCGAGCGAGGAGTCTTTTGGAAACACGTGTTACCTTCGTGAATGACTCTTTCTTGTGAAAATAACGCTAGCTTGTGAAAATAACGTCATCTAGGCTGTTATTTTCACAAGCTCGCGTTATTTTCTAGCTTCGTTATTTTCACATTGTGAAAATAACGTAGTCATGAGAAAATAACCTAGTCGTGAGAAAATAACAATATTTTACCATCTTATGTACTATGGTGTTGTGAAAATAACCTAGTCGTGAGAAAATAACCTAGTCGTGAGAAAATAACATAAATTTTTACGTAATATTATCACGGCAACGTTATTTTCTACAGATTACGTTATATTCAAAATGTGAAAACATGATGTGAAAATAACGGATTCTTTCGCTGCCGCACCAATTCAGTCACACCAACACAACTGACCACACCATGTGACTAAAAATGGTGCTGTCAAGGAAAGCACCACTGCTATAAGTAGTGAACAAGGTGAAAGCTGTCTCACCACCTGTGTCACAGTTGGTGGATGTTGATGACTTTATAGGGTGGGTAGTGGTATGATTATTTGTTGAGAACATGAATGAGAAATTAAGTACCTCTAAAACTGTGTAAGCCCTATCACAGTAATTTTAGTGGTTAGTAAAACATTGTGCTATTTTCACACAAAACTTGAATTCCCTCAATGCCAACAAAGGAATAAGGAACAATACAGGCACGACCCCTTTCGACTGCCTCGCTCCCCTCTCAACACATACATCCCTGCCGGGTATCTGCTGTACTGGGGCACTGCCTTGAAATAATGGTGCATCACCATGAAGAACATCAGTATAACAAAATAAATACCTTGCAAATGCAAGCACTGGACAGATCCATGGAGCTTTTGGATTGGCATACACATGCCATGGACCAAATTCATCACCAGTCTGATTTCCTTTTGTCTTGGCAAACTCAAAAACTAGTGCATCATCTCTGAAAGAGATGTGATTAATTTAGCCCCTACACAATTCTCTGCTCATTTCATTAAGCACCAATCCAAAACAAAAAAGAGGTGACAGAAAACATCCTCCTTCTCTCCACTGAAGAAAAGCTTCTTTGCAATGTTGTTGTATACCTTCAAAGGCATGGGCAATTTCCCTTCAGTTAATTTCAAACCAAGATGTTGCTTAGCTGCTTTGGTGATTCGTTTCATCCCTCCCATGAACTTGTTCATTTTTGGGATGTACGGCTTTGGCCTCTCAACCCCAGCCAGTTTGTAGAGTTAAGAGATTGAACTACGAATTGCTGAGAAGGTAGAGTATGACTGATAGAGAAACAACGTGACTTTGCCTTTACCCTCATCCACCATGTCATCAGTGATTGCATCGCCATTATCAATCTCATTCAAATACTTCTGTGCAATGTTACGGTCAACTTTAACGGTGTTCGTTTTGGTTCGCATGAAGTCTCGCACTATCTCATATGTAATGGCACCCTCTCCATCAATTTTAATGGGTGAATTGTGAGGTTGTTGACTGGTTGCTGGATGCACTGCCTTCAGAGAATTTTGCATATACTGTTGGACTCGGCGGCTTTTCTTCCCAGTTGTCTCTTTTTCTTTGTCATATTTGTGATAATTAAGGAGTTCATCACAATGGTCATCGGCAATACACTCGGGATGGTTCTCTAGTAGAAATCGAGAAAATAAGACAAGCTTCTCGTGGTAGGTACGTTTGGATCCATCTGACACAAATCCCTTTTCTACACCCTCTGCTGAAACTCTTGCATCAGCCGCAAAAGCAGAAGCCGCTGCACCACTGCAGTGGCAGCTACAGCACCAGCCAGGGCACCCATGGGAGTGCCAATATCATTGTCTTGGGCAACTGTTACAACAACAGAAGATGCCAGGATGAGTGTTTTTAGTGCTGTTGATAGTACCCTCATGATCATATAGAGTGGTTCTATTGGCAAAGTGAAGGTGATGATGTTGTGGTGGTGATGGTCGTGATGTTAGCTGTTTCTTAGCTATTTGTTATGGATAACATACCTATTGACCACACCAACCTGAATACTAGTGGGTTAGGTAAGATATATATATAATAAATATAGATGTATATATATATATAAATAACAATATATTATGTGTTATGGTATGGTACCTACCATACGGAGTGGTTCGCCCACCAGTGAGACTGAACTGCGTAGGAATAGTACCACTTCATGTATGTTGTTTAGTTACAATGTCGTAAAACATTGAAACTTTTTTAAAGCCGTACGATTAGCATGCACGTGAACAGCTAACGTAGAAATACAAAAATATTTTAGCGTATTTTAAATAACGATGGCATTTTGACATTGACTTTCCTTTACGTCACATGGGAATTCCGTGAACTACAGGTATTAACATTGAAATTTGGCGGATCTCATGATATTGGCATGTCTAAAGTCCCCCACCACACATACACAAAGTAGGCGTGTGACTACGACTCCACCTCTACAACAACGTCTGTGCCGTATTGTGAACATCATGTGATTTCCGAAAGGCGATTCAACTCGTGTTTCCAAAGCTCAATTGAATTGGAGTTCATGAGAAGAAAGAAGGAGCAGGATGCAAACCGGGTTGCCTAAGAAAAGATTTTTTGACCGAGCTAGACAGAATACCATTCGTAGAAACAGAGGAAGTCGCAAGTTTAAAAATGAGTGGATTGTATACGCTTAGGGTTATAGCCACGGCTATAGTACTATTTTTTTGGTTGCTAATTACTGTAAAATGCGGATCATAAGTACCGCCACTGTATGAGCACCAAATCCCCGATTTTCGGAACATTTGCATTTTATAGTGCTGAAACCTATAAATTATAACTAAAACCCTCATAAGTAGTTTCTTCATGTCAGCAGTGCTACGCCCATGTAGAGCTCCCGTGACTCTCAATGGTTGCTGAGAAACCTCCGATGCCGTTGGAAGTCACTACACATCTTGCGTACATGGTGGAGGGTGGACAGCATGAACGAGCAAGGAGGGTGACAGTCGGAGAGGGGTACAATATGCCTACCTCAAAGTAAATAGGGTAACTTTCAATATACCAATAATTTTTCACTGTGATAAAATCACTAGCTGACATGAGCCAAGGTAGCTCTCTGTGCTTTTAGACCCAAATCAGGACCTAATTAGCCCAAATCAATAAACTTCCACAACAAAGGAAGTATAAAACACTTCACTTCACAAAAAGTGTTGTCACAAGAAGACATGAGTCGTTTTTCACAGAAAAACACTTCACATCACAAGAAGTACTTCCCAACAAAATTCTTCACATCACAACAAGTCTTCTCACATAGAAACACTTGATGTTATAGATAAGTTTTCACAGTAAAAACTTCACAAATAGTCAATTGTGGCACAAATCGATTTACCATGAAAATTTCATGTTAAAAGCATGAGGACTGATAGTTTGCAGTCTTCATTCTCACCCAATTAAATAGCTCATAAAAATAATTTCCAATCATCTGGAATACCCTTTTCTACTTATTTATCTACAACTACTTTTCAACTCCTTCTGGCTTAGGTCACTAGCTTGCCACATGGTATAAGTACAACTAAAAGGAATCTTTTAACATTTGTCGGTACTCTTAAGCTGCATTTTATGGTATTTTTGGTGACCATTGGAGTTTACGGTTGCTATTGTTTTAGCAGCTGATGTTCACTATGCAGCAAAGATCATCGTTTTGCAATATCTAAGGTTGCTACAGGGGCAGTTATATGGAACCCGTGACTTTGTCAGACGAAACAACTACTTTGTCAGGCGAAGCATTTTTGTCAGTTAAGGTGCCAGTTTGGTGTCGGACTGGCGCCATTTTCAAGAAAAGGTATCCACTAGATTTAAAAACAAATAAAAATTTTACGTGGCAAAAACACATTTCCTCAGACAAAATGACCAAAAAGACAGAGAATAAAAGGAATTCACATGCTTTCACTAATAAACCTGGTTTCAGCTGTGAAACCACCAACTACAAACCAGCCGAAGAAGGATTCAAACCCTGGTACATAGGTTCTGTTTCGATGACCTATACCACAGAGCCTTTGCACAGCTGACTGCAATAGATCTTTTTAATATATAAATAGCAAATGTGATTTTGTAAGTTGAGTTTGAAATGACCTCTGGTCAGATTGGAAGCAAAATGGGATACCTTTTAACTTATATTCACATCTGCATTTGAACATACCCCCAATTTGTTTCATCAGACAAAACATCTAACTAATTTGGTTTGGTCTGATGAAGTCACAGAGTTCCATGTAACTGTCCCCTTTTGCTTACACGTGTAATGTCAAATAATACAAGTTGGAAGTCAAGGAGTTTTAGGTAAAATCAATCATTTTATATCTGCAAATCTCCTCCTCCGCTCTGTAGTGATAACAGCTAGAGTATTCCATGATGATTAAACATTTGAGACCACAAGGTAAGAAGAAGAACGCAGGAGGGAAGGGTGCTGAGTCTTTGGGTTGTGTTATCATGTAGTGGAAAAGGTTGTTTTCATTTACCTGCAGAACAAACACAACTAATGCAGCATCACTTTCGGCAGTAACATGGTTCAGATGCATTTCAAATCACTATCAAGCACTCGGCTTTGGTTTAATTGTTGTGTGGCGGTTTTGATTTAATGTGGTTTGTAAAGAAATTAGTGCGATTTTTTATAAAAAGCCTTGACTCCATCTTACACTGACATCTATCCAAGCAAAATTAGCATGAGCTGTTCCATCAACCCGCGATGATTGTGGCGAATGGGAGGCTTCGTGAAGTCAATGAGTTACACAAACAGGGGCACGACATCGTAGGCTTGGAAGGATCTCGGAGGAAGTCCTTTCCCCCTTGCTACCCCATGATGTCAAATCTTGTCCCTCGCTGCAGCATCCCACATCATCGCTGCTGCCATTGCCAAATAATTCCCCTCCTTGCTGTGGGGATTGAGCTGTTTTTGACTCCTGTTGTCTCTCCCATCACATGCTCCTGGTCTTCAGCAGGGGTGCACGCAACAAACCATCCCGCTATCCGTCCGTTAATGTATGTCGCACAGTTGTCAAAGCTCCTCTGTCATTGATACTGCCAGCTTTGGCGATGATGGCACCATTGTTGGCAACTCGTCCGGCAAAGGCGCCGATGCCCTTTGTTGGCGTATTTAAATTTCTGGGCATGTTGAATGCTGGTTGATGACAAAATTCCATTGGATTAGAGCTCACATTTGTTCAGCAAATGCAACAACAGATTGAGAATAATGCTGTGTTGATTGTGGCATCGATCGTGGTCTGTTTTTGCTGGCAGTAAATGGAAAAACAGGCCCTTTTGCGCAGGGGAGTGATTGCCATTCTGCCCTGCCGGTAGGAGGAATTGAAGTAGGGCTTCTTTGTTTGATCAGGATGCTTTTTGAATCGCAATGGGGGAGGATGTGAATGGCTATTGTTGGCTCCGCACGGCGTCAAAGTGTGGTGCTGGATAAGTCAACGCTCGTGCCACTGACATTGACAACACTGCCACTGTGTACTCTTCTGTATGTATTGGGCCGCATTTGGGAGGCACGGCTTGTGTTGATGTTGTATTATTGGGGCCAGAGGAAAATCAGATCGGAGGATCATGTCATTGTGTCAGCAAAGTTGTCAGCCATAACCCTTTGCACCAGTGGCTTTGCATTCATTAGATGTAACAATAAACCAGATGCATTAGGCATCAGAATAATATAGTATAAGAATGCTGTTTGTAATGAGAGAAGCGTGGACATTTTTATGCCATCAATGCTTTCCTGATATTAAAAATCTGATTAATTAATTAAATTTACGACAATGTTACCCAGTGGGGCTGCAACTGTGAGTATCATCTGTTTGCCTATAATAAGAACACCTTTAGGTGGTCAAAATGATCACCAATTAGTTAAAAACATATCATAGTTCAAAGGACGAATCATGTACCTTTCATGTAGCTTGTGCTAGCTCTTTGACCAAAACCAAGGCTCCACATGGAAGCATGGTTGACTATTTTAGTAACTGTGAGTTTTGTAAACAGTGGAAAAAGATGACCATGGCTGCACACCATTGATTGGTGGCCATACCTAACCTACACTCTGTAAATACCTGTTATGGCAAAAAAGTGGAAAAACTGTTTCACTGGAGGAGGAGGAGGAGGAGGAGGAGGAGGAGGGAGGAGGAGGAGGAGAGGAGGAGGAGGGAGGAGGGAGGAGGAGGAGGAGGAAGGAGGAGGAGGAGGAGGAGGGGAGGAGGAGGAGGAGAGGAGGAGGAGAAGGAGGAGGAGGGGAAGGAGAAGGGAAGGGAGGAGGAGGGAGGAGGAGGAGGGGAGGGAGGGAGGAGGAGGGAGGAGGAGGAGGGAGGGGAGGAGGAGAGAAGGAGGGAAGGAGGAGAAGAGGAGAAAGGAAGGAGAAGGAGGAAAGGGGAGGGGAGGAGGAGGGGAGAAGGAGGAGAGAGGAGGAGAGAGGAGGGAGAAGAAGGAGGAGAAGGAGGGGAGGAAGGGAGGAGAAGGAGGAGAAGGAGGGAGAAGAGGAGAAGGAGGAGGAGGAGAGGAGGAGGAAGGAGGAGGAGAAGGAGAGGAGGAGGAGGAGGAAGAAGGAGAAGGAGGAGAGAAGGAGGAGAAGAGAGGAGGAGAAGAGGAGGAAGGAGGAGAAGGGAGAGAGGAGGAAGGAGAAGGAGGAGAAGGGGAGAAGGAGAAGGGAGAAGAGAAGGAGAAGAGGAAGGAGAAGGAGAAGGAGGAAGGAGAAGGAGAAGGAGAAGGAGAAGAGGAGGGAGGAGAGGGGAAGGAGGAGAGGAGGAAGGAGAAGGAGGAGAAGGAGGGGAGAAGGAAAAGGAAGAGAAAAAGGAGGAAGGGAGGGAAGGAGAGGAAAGAGGAGAAAGGAAGAGGAAAAGGAGGAGGAAAAGGAAGAGGAAAAAGGAAGGAGGAAAAGAGAGGGAGGAAAAGGAGGAAAAGGAAAAAGGAAAAAGAAGGAAAAAAGGAGAAAGGAGGAGAGGAAAGAGGAAGGAGAAGAAGGAGGGAGAGAGGAGAAGGAGGAGAAGAGGAGGAGAAGAGAAGAGAAGAGAAGGGGAGAGGGAGAAGAGAAGAGAAAGAGAGAAGAGAGAAGAGAGGAAGGAGAAGGAGGAGGAGAAGGAGGAAGGAGGAGAAGGAGGAGAAGGAGGAGAAGGAGGAGGAAGGAGGAGAAGGAGAGGAGGAGGAGAAGGAGGAGAAGGAGGAGAAGGAGGAGAAGGAGGAGAAGGAGAAGGAGGGAGAGGAGGGAGGAGAAGGAGGAGAAGGAGGGAGAAGGAGGAGAAGGAGGAGAAGGAGGAGAAGGGAGGAGAAGGAGGAGGAGAAGGAGGAGAGAAGGGAGGAGAAGGAGGGAGAAGGAGGGGAGAAGGAGGGGGAGAAGGAGGAGGGAGAAGGAGGAGGAGAGGAGGAGAAGGAGGAGGAGGGGAGGAGGAAGAGGAGGAGGGAAGGAGGGAGAAGGGAGGAGAAGGAGGAGGAGGAGAGAGGAGGGAGAAGGAGGGAGAAGGAGGAGAAGGAGGAGAAGGAGGAGGAGGAGGAGGAGGAGGAGGAGGAGGGAGGAGGAGGAGGAGGAGGAGGAGAAGGAGGAGAAGGAGGAGAAGGAGGAGAAGGAGGAGAAGGAGGAGAAGGAGAAGGAGGAGAAGGAGGAGAAGGAGAAGAAGGAGAAGAAGGAGAAGAAGGAGAAGAAGGAGAAGAAGGAGAAGAAGGAGAAGAAGGAGAAGAAGGAGAAGAAGGAGAAGAAGGAGAAGAAGGAGAAGAAGGAGAAGAAGGAGAAGAAGGAGAAGAAGGAGAAGAAGGAAGAAGAAGGAGAAGAAAAAGGAGAAGGAGAAGAAGGAGAAGAAGGAGAAGAAGGAGAAGAAGGAGAAGAAGGAGAAGAAGGAGAAGAAGGAGAAGAAGGAGAAGAAGGAGAAGAAGGAGAAGAAGGAGAAGAAGGAGAAGAAGGAGAAGAAGGAGAAGAAGGAGAAAAGTGGCTCGTTTTCTAATACAACTAAGACTTTGAAAAATCTTCAATACAAAAAACTACAGTTTATACCGGAGCATAATAACCACAAAATGTGCTGTCATGTTGAAATGATACCTTTATTGGTTCTTATACCCTGAATGGAGCTAGTTTTCCTTATGCAAAGGAAAAAAGTATCTCTTGTCTTTAGTTATTTTTGACTTCTATTGCCGTACCTGTAGGGTACAAGATCGAATTCACTTTTACTTTTATCTGGACTTTGAACCACTACGGAGGTATTGTACTATTCCTCTGAACAATTATACGCATTGCAAAAAAATCTTGTGCAATGATATCAGATAGTCTGTCCACAGTTTACTTGATGTAACTGCAAAAATTATTGCGCATATACACGCAAAATATGAAATCCTCATGTGTAGTGTGAGATTTTTTGACACTTTCAATATCTGACAACTGTCTTCACATAAAAAAATATACCAATTTCTAGGTGTTGGACTTTGAACCATTTTATCATTATAGACCCAATATGTTGGCTAGTTTAAGGATGTGTTCTCAACCACTTGAGAATGTGAGGGGCTGGACTTAAGTTATCAAGATAGTCCCATAGGGTTTTGCAAATTTGGCTGGGTCTCAGCGTGCAGATATTGCGATCACACGAGTGGCCAAAGATTTCTGACATAAAGTGGCTCAAAGTGAATTCGATCTTGTACCGTACAGAGCACATCACATGCATCACACCATACAATCACCAGCATCCCCTTCCACACCTAACCAGGGTGATGGGTACCGCAGTGAGTTTTTGGTCATAATTCCATAACTCGGCAAATATTAGGACCCATGGGGAGCAACACATATGGGGAAATTGGTGTTGTTAAGGAGAATCTAAAGAAGACAGCTAAAGAACAAACAGAGTGTGTTAATTGGTCGAAAAAATGTTCACCAAAGTTGGTCATTTCGAATGGTTGGTTCTTATACCCCGTTGGTTCTTATCCCTTGAACGCCAACTTATGTAGAATCCTGCATAAGTTAACAAACATGATGTCATTTCATCATGTTCTCATCATTTTCAGTTCAAACTGATGCGTCAGCTGAATTTTTCTCAAAAAGTTGGCCCTAGAGACCACCATAACACCTATGATCATTCCTATGATCCATCTAGCGCAGCGATCTCATGGGATACCACAGCCATATCATGTTCAATCGTGAACATACATGTATTGTACCATTGGACAGCCATTGGAAAATGGCCAAATATCTTTCTCAATTCCTATGCAGATTGGGCCTGCTCATACCGCCGAACATTCCCTCCATTTCCCAAGATTTACATGTGGTGTTGGGTTATTGTGCCTGTTCATGCAATCAAATGTACCTACCCTTGCCTTTGAAATAGCAAGTGTGGAATCCCATGTCTGGGAAGGTACGTTCCAAGATAGCACGGTTTGACGGGAGTTAAGAGAAATAAGCTTTTTTGTCAAACTCATTTGCCCTCTAAAGCATTTTTGCTTAGATTTCATAATTTTATCTTTTAGACCAACACTGAGCGCGGTTGTGCGCCGGGAGGTACGGTAATTACAGCCGCGTTTTCGGAATTCTTGTATGCTGTGCCAGATGGTATCATCTCAGGCATAAGAATGTATTGTACCTACATACCTCTAGAGTTTGTTAGAAGTTGAGGTTTTTTTGCTTTTCGTGTCATGCGGGAATGGAAGGAGTCCCAGAAAGTACCGGTTCCCATAGCGAAGCATATTCGTGTTTAAGCCGGACGGCTGACTTTTGGAAAATGGCTTAATCTTTAAAGTAAGCCATTTCCCAAGAGTAAGCCGTTTCGATCCACAACGGCTCATTTTAGAAAAATGGCTTAGTCTTGAAAGTAAGCCTTTCTGAGAAGATTAAGCCTAATCACATGGGAACCAATAATCATTTTACGAGAAAGCTTGAAAGTGTGCCATTTACTGAAGAGTAATCCGTTTTGGCCTGAAATGGCTTACTCTTCAGAAAATGGCTTATTTTCAAAAGTAAGCCATTTTCTCAAGAGTAAGCTGTTTTCGCTTAAAATGGCTTACTCTTGGAAAATGGCTTACTTATCCAAAGAAAGCTGTTGAATGGAATTAGTAACTTGTCTTTAGGAACATGTTGGGATAATTGTTTATTAGACATCAATCAATGCAACTACGGCACATCTTATTGCTGCCATAACCTATAAAAGTTATAATTTTATACCTTTGTCTGCCAATCAACTCCCCTTTCAGCCTTTGCCCATCCTCATACTATGGTACGTGAGGTAGGTACCAGTTGTTTTGTGGAGGTCAAAGTACCTACAAGTACATAGTTCAACTATTGTACCATATTCTTCATTAATAAGCCAGTTTAAATTTAGTTGTCATAACAGAGGCTCTTTTCCCTCAACTCCACGATAAAACGTCTTAAGTGTTGGAGGGTTATGCTCCGGTATATGTGACAGCTAGAAACCATAGGAGCACTGCGTATCCTAGAGGTAGCATGATACCCAGCCGGACAGACAGTGGATTCCAAAAATCTGATCTCAAGTAAATTAAAAAAAGAATTTTGGAGCAAACGAAGTAGCTCTATTATAGTACTGTAGAAACATACCAATTTTCTACAAGAATGAATTGATTGGATCATTCCGATTTGCTGTGTTCAAGGGACAATAACTCGTGAAACACTGTTCAAAAGAACAAAATAAGAACACCATTCGAAAGCTCGGAAAGCGATCTTTCAATTGATGTAAGGTTGTAAAAATGTGTTTACACCAGCTGTGACATCATTTTTGTCCTTCACATGGATGAAAGACAGAGCACAAGTGCTCCTATTGTTTCTACCGTAAAAATCGGTTTATAAGAACTAGTAAATGTTAAAAGATACATTTAGCTCATTCCCCAAAGCTGGTGAAATTAACATGTAGCCTTATTTTTTTCTACCTCGTTACTTTCTTGAAATAGGGGATACTTCTGCTTCACGCCAAAAGTGAATGACGAAAAAATGGACGCGCCAAAATTTTAGCCAACTTATTCTGCTTCCATCACCCCAACATGCCGTTAGTTTCATGCATTGATCATTCCAACAATGGCAGGCACTCGTCGGTCCTATTGCCTCAAGGAAAAACACGATGCAGTGCGCTCAATCGATTTTATGATTGAGCATGGGTACTCCAAGACCATGTCCTGTCGCAGTGTCGACTACTCATTCTTTACTACCAGCGCTGGAGTAAAACTCTCCAAGAAGTGGCACAATCTGAGGAAACAGATGCTTTTGTTCCCTTCAACACCACTGGGTCTGCACGGAAAGTACACCCTGGACGACCGGGTCTCCTTCAACCAGTCAATGAGCAGTTGTCACAGTTCATCACAAGACTCCGTGATCTGGGACTACAGACAACAAACCAGATGGTTTCAAGGGAGGCCGCGCGCCTCGTACCAGACTTTTGCGAGAAGACGACCATTGCAAGGGTACAAATCGTACGACAAAACACCTTGGCCTAACTCAACGTGTCGCTACGCACACTGCCCAAAAGCATTTCAAGGAAACTGAAGATGAGTCAAAAGATTTCATTGGGATGATGAGGGCAAAACTTCAAGGCCAGAACAAGGATGACATCTTGAATATGGATCAAACGTCTATCGCATATTCATTCCACTCACGTACAACCTTGGAAGCAGTTGGAACGAAGACAATCCAGGTATGTGCTTCCACAACTGACACAAAACGCGTCACTGTCGCTGCCACTGTTACTGCAAGTGGGAAGATGTTGCCTCCCTTCATGATCTTCAAGGGAGCTCCCAATGGTCGAATCGTGAAGTGTGAGTTTGGGACTTACCCTTCAGACAGTAAGTATGCCTGTCAGCCCAAGGCGTGGATGGATGAGGTCAACATGCATTTGTGGATTGACCTTGTCCTGAAGCCGTACAGCGACACAAAGGATGTACCGGACCCACATGGACCTCCTCTTGTCCTGATTCTTGATGCTTATCAGGTGCATCAAATGGGTTCTGTTGTGAACAGAATCCAGGAGATGGGAATCAAAGTGATTCACATTCCCACGGGCTGCACGTACGTGTGTCAGCCTGTCAATGTGGGAATTAACAAGCCTCTGAAGGCTGCCATGCGTGCAAAGTGGGAAGAGTGGATGGCAGAAGGAGGTGGAATTGTTGACAGTCAAGCAAAGGAGCCCTCCAGGAACCAGGTTACAGAATGGTTGGTTGGTGCGTACACCAACATCCGTGAACAGGTAGGCAAGAATGTCTGGCTAAAAACAGACTACAAATGGTTTTAAAGTAATTGTTAATCACTAATTATCTGTATTTAAATGAATAAAGTAGTCAGGAATTGTGTGTCTAAATAATGGTTAGTTTTAGTGCTATCTGTTTTTGCAATGCAAACATGTTCACGCAGCAACCACTCCTGCAATGGCGTAACCACGGTTGCTATGAAAAAGCTCTGTCTTCATCGAGTTCACATCATCCGGCAGGACAATCTCACAGATTCGAACCATAGCCCCATCCAGACGCTGACCGCGGCAACCAATCGCAAACTCCCGGGCAGCAAAGCAGACACGACAACCATCCGAACCATCCGACTTTATCTCATAGCCCGCAAGATGACTCCCTTGGACCAGGCGCAACCGGATCAACATCCCAACAGCATGGAGATCATCTTTCTCCAACACAAGAGCGTTTCCGCATCAAAAGGGATGGAGAACGCACGACTGGCGGTTATCGTTCGAGAGAAACCCGACGAGAGTTATCTTGGATGTTTTCATGTTGCTGTTGTTGCTGTTCACTGCAAACGAATTGTTAGTAAGGCTGGTAAGCCTGTTAGTTAAACTGTAAACAAGATTTTTTTACTTACAGAATACCTAACATGAGGCTCAACGGTCAGTCGGAGGGGCGGAGTCACAAATTCTTTCTCACTTCTTGCTAACTGTTAGTAAAGTTTTGGGGACAATGTTAGACTTCGACGGACTGCTAACAGGTTTACTAACATTAGGTACTAAAACGAGTTTTTTAATCTAAATAATCTCTTAACCTAGGCAGATTTTTTTCAGCACTTCCCATTTGTGTAGTTCCCCACCCTATGTAGTCTGGCCCTCAACAGGCATCACGCACTTCACACTTCACACGATTTCACAATAGTAAAGAAGGGCGGGAAATACCCATGACATTCTTGTCTTTATTGCAAGTGCGATACATGATAACTTTTTCAATTAAATTGTTACATTTTGGATCCACCCCCGATCAATCACACTGAAGCCCACAGACCGTCTTTTGCTCCACCGTTGCTGCCACCTGCTCGCGTTCATAACAGCAGAGCGGCAAAGCAAAAAGAATGGTGAGAAAACATCAAGTTTTGATGATGTTACAGTTTTTTTACTCACCATTTTTTCAATTAAATAACTGCTTCATTTCTTAAACGCGATCTGTGGTTTTGAAGCTCACAGACAGTCTTTTGCTCTGCTGTTGCTGCCACCTGCTCGCGTTCATAACAGCAGAGTGGCAGCACAAAATGAACGGTGAGAAATCATCATGTTTTGATGATGTTTCAGTTTTTTTAACTCACCAGTTTTCAATTGAATTTCTGTTCTGCAAATCTCCCAACTCAACAATGGGAAACTTTTTGCACAGATTGATTGAGGCCACGTCCCCGCCACTCATCACTAGCCAACATCATTCTCTGTCATCAAATCCCACGCGCAAGGTGAGACTTTATTTGGTTTTTTTGTTTTCACTCTTCCCTTCCCTGACAATTTAACAATTTTCAATTAAATTGCTCACCTTCCTCTCAACTTTACCACGGAAATCTTGGCCCACAGAGGAAATTAGGCCGTGCCACCAACACCCACCACTAGCCATTAGAATTCCCTGTCAGGCAATCCTGCTCGCAAGGTGAGACTATGTTTGATTTTTTTGTTATCACAGTTCAAACCACGAGGACAAGTTATAACAATTTTCAATTATATTGTCCACCTCCCTCCCAACTCTACCCTGGGAATCTTGGGTCACGCTGCCACCACCCACCACTATCCGACAGAATTCCTTTCAGCCAATACTGCTTGCAAGGTGAGACCGTTTTGCTGTTTTCTTTTTGTTTGTTTTTGCTCTTCATATCATGAGGGTTTAACAATTTTCAATTTATTGTTTGACTTCTCTACTTTGGCTAAGCATTAGGTAACAGTTATATAGAGGGGCAACTAAAGTAGAATGGTGAGAAAATATCACCATTTAATGATGTTGCATTTCTTTATCCACTCGCCATTTTTTTCTTTGAGATCTGAAATGTCAGGTCCCACAGATGATGATTTATCCTGCTGTCAATGCCACCAGCAGCACTTCAAAAGATTGATTGGCCCGCATCGCCACTGCTTACTCCCTTCCACTATGTCTCAAATCTTGTTGATGTTATACTGTCTGTTTATTTTGTTTGTACCTGTTTATATGCTTTTTTTGTTATTTTGCCTGGTTGGTAATGGTGGGACATTTTGATTTGACTGATTTCATTGCATGAACTGGGATCGTGGTCTTGCAACCGCAGTACTAGTGTCCTTCGTGGGCGTAGACTCTTTTGTGAAACGAGATTCTGTTCTTGCATTGAAATCTTTCACTTTAAAATTAGTTCCACTTATCTCCCAGCCACCCCTCTTCCTCCACCGTCACTAGTTCCTGTCTCAATTTATGTTTTGTTGATTGTTGTTTTACCTTGTTGGGGATAATGGTGGGACATTTTGATTTGAACTGATTTCTTGCATGAACTGGGATCGTGGTCTTGCAACCGCAGTACTAGTGTCCTTCGTGGGCGTAGACTCTTTTGCGAAACGAGATTCTGTTCTTGCATTGAAATCTTTCGCTTTAAAATTGTCCCCACTTATCTCCCAGCCACCCCTCTTCCTCCTATTTACCCTCGTCTCTATTTACTGCCTGAATTTTATTTTTTGGTAAATGTTGATGATTATTCTTTCTCCATTGTTATTCTTGGTTTGAAATATTTTGTTTCAAAAAGTCCTCCTTTCTCTGCTAGCCACCCGGTCTTCCTCCAGTTCCTCCTCTTTTGCTTCGTTTCCAACACAATTTTAGTGTTTTTGCTTGCTGTTGAATATTTGTCTCCATTCTCTGACTTCCAATAAAATCCTTTAGTTCAAAAACTATTCCTCTTTTCTCCTAGCCACCCAATCAATGCTCCTCTCTTCTTCCAATTCCACTCTTTTCTTCTTTCTCTGGCAGTCCTGCCTTTAAAGTTCCTGTCTTCGAGTAGTGAACACTTTTTGTTAATATGGTAAGATTTTATTAGACCCATTTTTTCTCCCTGAGACTAAACCTAATCCTTTTGTCACCCAACCCACTGCTACTGTCTATCTCAGTTAATATGGTGAGTTTTTAACTCATATTCCGAGGCTTTGCTTTTTCTTCATAAATTTTAATTTCTAAATTTGATTGAATTTTAAATTTTCAGTTCATTTTCGAAGTTTAGACTAGAGAAGATAACAGCTAGATGTTAATTCATACTGCTTTGTATGCGAGTCGCAGGGGGTAGTTAAAACCAAGCAATGTTTATTTTGCAGAGGTTAGAATGTTCGTTACTTCAGTTGGCTTTGTGTGAGAGAGGGACATGATTTTTAAATCATGCCTTGGTTTTGCAGGGTGATCTGATAGGTGAAAATATTATGTGGTAGGGGTGAGATTAATTTTCTCATGGCAATGTTATGTGAGCCTGTGTTCAGATTTGTCCAATTCACAGATCCTTTGGTAATGATGATCTAACATTTTTTCATCCAAATCTATCTCAGGAGAAACAATCTATCTCAGGAGAAACAAATTGTCAACATTGGATTTTTAAACAATTAAATTGTCAATTCCATTGATTTGTTTAGAAGGTGACAACTAGGTGCTACTTCATATGGCTTTGTCTGAGAGTTGAACAGGAAATGGTGAATCATACAATGTCTTTGAAGGGTGGTCTGATTGGTGAAAATATGTAGCATGGACGAGATAAAGTTGGCTCAAGACAATGTAATGTGAGCCTATGTTGAGTTTTGTTCTCTTCACAGATCCTGTGGTAATGATGACCTAACATTTTTTCATCCGAACTCTTTCTCAGGAGAAACCAATTATGAACATCGGATTTTAGACAATTAAATTGTCAATTCTGTTTATTAGTTTAGAAGGTAACATCTAGTTGTTACTTCATATGGCTTTGAGTGAGAGTTGAACAGGACAGTGAAAATCAAACAATGTTTTTGACAGGTAGTCTGATGGGTGAAAATATGTGGCAGGGGTGAGATTATGTAAGCTCATGGCAATGTTATGTGAGCCTGTGTTCAGTTTTGTTCTTTTCACAGATCCTGTGGTAGAGATGATCTAACATTTTTCATCCCAACTCTATCCCAGGAGAAACCAATCATGGACATTGGCTTTTTTTGAGAACAGGAAAGTAAAAATCATGCAATGGTTAATTGCACGGGTTGTCTGATTGGTGAAAATATGTGGCATGGATGAGATTGATATGGCTAATGACAATTTAATGTGAGTGTATGTTCAGTTTTGTTCTTTTCACAAATCCTGCAGGAAGGGTGATCTAATAATTTTTGAATTGTTCAAATTCCTCCCAACTCTGTCTCTGGAAAAACTGACTATCGACATATGATTGTTTTCTAAGCTGGTAGGATTTATTCTTGATAGACTCTGACAGGACAGAATCATATGCTTGCAATGTTGCATTGTGGTCTGCTTTGTGATTATATAACAGAAAGATTCCGGGTGAGGTTGAGTTGACCTGAAACAATGTTATATATTCATGTCTTATACCTTGAAGTCATACCAACATGCTACACTGACTGGACAACAAGCTAACAATTTTTTTTTGCAAAAACAACTCAGGTTTTCCTTTTATCTTTCATTTTCAATCAAGTTAACAAGAAAGAAGCTCGCCCATTGAAGAGCAAGGATTACTCTCGTTTATCTCAAACAACCCAATGCTCACTGTTGTCTCCTACACAGGTCCTACCCCAACTTTCTATATTCATTCACATCAAATCAATCAGGTAAGGCTATGATAAAATCTGTTTTTATACAGTTCCTGTCGACTACACCTGATGCACCATTTCTCAATTAAATTGATAACAAAACATATTCAATGACTGAGGGACGTTTCTTGATTACAAATAAGAGCATTGAATTGCTAAGATCCACCTCCTACCACAACATCAACATAGAAAAGCAAATGAGAGGGAGTTTGAGTCTGAGAGACAGATTGTCTGATTCGATTGATTGCTCTGAGTTAAACTGGGATCGTGGTCTTGTCACTGTAGTACCAGTATCCTTCGCGGGTGTGGACTCTTTGGACGAAACGAGATTCTGTTTTTCGCTGAGCAGTCCGTCGCATATCAAGACTTATTGTTGCTCGGCTCCTCCTCCTACCCTCAATTCTCTTCCGTCCACCACCACCGAAACACATCCATCTTTTTTCTCTGCCCATCAATGCGGGAATGGAAACATGAGGGGCAACACATAGTCCGATTCGATTGATTGCTCTGAGTTAAACTGGGATCGTGGTCTTGTCACTGTAGTACCAGTATCATTTGCGGGTGTGGACTCTTTGGACGAAACGAGATTCTGTTTTTCACTGAGCGGTCCTTTGCATTTCGAGACTCGTTGTTGCTCAGCTCCTCCTCCTATCCTCAATTCTTGTCTGTCCCCCACCGTCACGATCACATCCACTGTCATGCCTCTGCTCATCAGGAGAAAGGAAACGTGAGGGGTGGCACATTGTCTGATTTGATTGATTGCTCTGAGTTAAACTGGGATCGTGGTCTTGTCACTGTAGTACCAGTATCCTTTGCGGGTGTGGACTCTTTGGACGAAACGAGATTCTGTTTTTCACTGGGCAGTCCTTTGCATTTTCGAGACTTGTTGTTGCTCGGCTCCTCCTCCTATCCTCAATTCACTTGTCTGACCACCACCGTCATGATCACATCCACTGTGTTTCCTCTGCTCATCAACAGGAGAATGGAAACGTGAGGGGGGCGACACATTGTCGGATTCGATTGATTGCTCTGAGTTAAACTGGGATCGTGGTCTTGTCACTGTAGTACCAGTATCCTTTGGGTGTGGACTCTTTGGACAAAACGAGATTCTGTTTTTCACTGGGCAGTCCTTCGCATATCAAGACTTATTGTTGCTCGGCTCCTCCTCCTACCCTCAATTCTCTTGCATCCACCACCACCCGAATCACATCCACTTTTTTTCTCTGCCCATCAAGAACGAAACTGAGGGGCGACACATTGTCCCATTCGATTGATTGCTCTGAGTTAAACTGGGATCGTGGTCTTGTCACTGTAGTACCAGTATCATTTGCGGGTGTGGACTCTTTGGACGAAACGAGATTCTGTTTTTCACTGAGCAGTCCTTTGCATGTCAAGACTCATTGTTGCTCAGCTCCTCCTCCTATCCTCAATTCTTGTCTGTCCCCCACCGTCACGATCACATCCACTGTCATGCCTCTGCTCATCAGGAGAAAGGAAACGTGAGGGGTGGTACATTGTCTGATTTGATTGATTGCTCTGAGTTAAACTGGGATCGTGGTCTTGTCACTGTAGTACCAGTATCATTTGCGGGTGTGGACTCTTTGGACGAAACGAGATTCTGTTTTTCACTGAGCGGTCCTTTGCGTTTCGAGACTTGTTGTTGCTCAGCTCCTCCTCCTATCCTCAATACTTGTCTGACCACCACCGTCATGACCACATCCACTGTGTTGCCTCTGCTCATCAACAGGAGAATGGAAACGTGAGGGGGCGACACATTTTCGGATTCGATTGATGGCTCTGTGTTAAACTGGGATCGTGGTCTTGTCACTGTAGTACCAGTATCCTTCGCGGGTGTGGACTCTTTGGACGAAACGAGATTCTGTTTTTCGCTTGGCCGTCCTTCGCATTTTGAGACTTGTTGTTGCTCGGCTTGTGCTACCTCCAATTCACTTCCGTCATCCAACGCCCGAATCACATCCACATTGTTTCCTCTGCCCATCAACGCAGGAACAGAAATGTGAGGGGGCAACACATTTTCGGATTCGATTGATTGCTCTGTGTTAAACTGGGATCGTGGTCTTGTCACTGTAGTACCAGTATCCTTTGCGGGTGTGGACTCTTTGGACGAAACGAGATTCTGTTTTTCGCTTGGCCGTCCTTCGCATTTTGAGACTTGTTGTTGCTCGGCTCCCCCTGCTACCTCCAATTCACTTCCGTCATCCAACGCCTGAATCACATCCACATTGTTTCCTCTTCCTATCAATGTAGGAACGGAAACGTGAGGGGGCAACAAATTATTGGATTCGATTGATTGCTCTGAGTTAAACTGGGATCGTGGTCTTGTCACTGTAGTACCAGTATCCTTCGCGGGTGTGGACTCTTTGGACGAAACGAGATTCTGTTTTTCACTGGGCAGTCCTTCGCATATCAAGACTTATTGTTGCTCTGCTCCTCCTCCTACCCTCAATTCTCTTTCATGAACATTTCCCATTCGATTGATTGCTCTGAGTTAAACTGGTATCGTGGTCTTGTCACTGTAGTACCAGTATCATTTGCGGGCGTGGACTCTTTGGACAAAACGAGATTCTGTTTTTCACTGAGCAGTCCTTTGCATTTCGAGACTCGTTGTTGCTCAGTTCCTCCTCCTATCCTCAATTCTTGTCTGTCCCCCACCGTCACGATCACATCAACTGTGTTGCCTCTGCTCCTCAACAGGAGAAAGGAAACGTGAGGGGTGGCACATTGTCTGATTTGATTGATTGCTCTGAGTTAAACTGGGATCGTGGTCTTGTCACTGTAGTACCAGTATCCTTTGCGGGTGTGGACTCTTTGGACGAAAGGAGATTCTGTTTTTCACTGGGCAGTCCTTCGCATATCAAGACATATTGCTGCTCAGCTCCTCCTCCTACCCTCAATTCTCTTCCATCCACCACCACTCAAATAACATCCATCTTTTTTTCTCTGCCCATCAACGAGGGAACGGAAACGTGAGGGGGCGACACATTGTCCAATTTGATTGATTGCTCTGAGTTTAACTGGGATCGTGGTCTTGTCACTGTAGTACCAGTATCATTTGCGGGTGTGGACTCTTTGGACGAAACGAGATTCTGTTTTTCACTGGGCAGTCCTTTGCATTTCGAGACTTGTTGTTGCTCAGCTCCTCCTCCTATCCTCAATTCTTGTCTGTCCCCCACCATCACGATCACATCCACTGTGTTGCCTCTGCTCATCAACAGAAGAAAGGAAACGTGAGGGGGTGGCACATTGTCTGATTTGATTGATTGCTCTGAGTTAAACTGGGATCGTGGTCTTGTCACTGTAGTACCAGTATCCTTTGCGGGTGTGGACTCTTTGGACGAAACGAGATTCTGTTTTTCACTGGGCAGTCCTTTGCATATCAAGACTATTGTTGCTCAGCTCCTCATCCTATCCTCATTTTACTTCCATTCACCACTACAACTGGAATCACATCCACCTTGTTTCGTCTGAGCGTCAACCTGAGAACGAAAATGAAAGGGGGTGATACATTGTCTCATTCATCTCCTTTGGCAAAATGGATTCTGTTTATTGCATTAACATCAGCCATTTCAAAAAGTGTTTCCTCTCACCAGTTCCCACCTTTTAGGGAAGACCCACTTTCCGCTCCTGTGTTCCCCCATATCCAATTAGATCACCATGTAATCCCCCTCTTAGTCTCTTCTGTCCTCACTTTCATAATTGATGAATTGATTGATATGCTTTAAACTGAGATTGTGGCCTTGCTGACTGTGGTACCAATATCCCTCATGGATGTGGACTCTTATGGCAAAATTCAGAATATGTCTCCTCTTATCCCCCCACCTTCAGTCAACACCTGATTTTCCATTCCTGTCTCTCCCCAATTTCCAATGCGATCACATGCGGGCTGGTGAGAAAGGTTTGAAATCTAGGGGCTGGGGAGAAAAGGACGGCATCTTGATTTGAATTCATGTTTCGCTTCAAAAATTGTATCACCTTCCTCTCTTAAAGCCTCTCTTATCTTTTCTATCATCCAAAACCCTGCCGTCTCCCTCATCACTAAGGGGAACCCCAAATGGGATGATTATCTGTCGTTTTTCTCTCAAGAAGCATTGTCACAAAAACTTGGGGCTGGGGAGAAAAGGACAGCATCTTGATTTGAATTCATGATTCTTTTCAAAACTTGTATCACCTTCCTCTCTTAAAGCCTCTCTTATCTTTTCTATCATCCAAAACCCTGCCGTCTCCCTCATCACTGAGGGAACCCCAAATGGGATGATTATCTGTTGTTTTTCTCTTGAGAAGAAGTGTCACAACTTGATGCAATATTGAATGCAACTTACACAGATTCCAAAGATATAAGGGAGCACGAAGCTTCTGGATGACAAAAATATGATATTACTCTTTTGAGATGCTCATTTGTCTCCATGTTACCACTCAGATTATCAAACCACTGGGCCTCACAGTCACAAGTTCACATACCAAGAACAGTTTAAGTTGATGGACATACTTCATGGAAATCGATTACCTCTATATTTTACTTTGACATCTGTCATGACTCAAAATCTCTCTCCTGTCAATTTTTCCTAACTCCAGATGTTATCTCACTTGTGATCACATCCCATCAAATTCTGTTTTGATTGATGTGAACATTATGTCTTGCCACAATATCTCATAAACTTGATACATAGGTACAATGATCAAATGGGATGATTATCTGTTGTTTTCCTCTCAAGAAGCATTGTAGAAACTTGATGCAATAATGGATGCAACTTACACCGGTGCTGAAGATATGTGTATCCATCGAGCTTCTGGATGACACCAAAAATATATTACTACTTTTAGGACTACACATAGATGCTCTTTTTTCTCCACTTACCACTCAGATTATGATAGCACCAAACCTCACAGTCATACTTTCACATACCAAGTGCAATATAATATTAATCAACACACTTTATGATACAAAACTTCCACCAAACTTGAAGTGAAACCTTCATGTAAAAAGTTTATGATATCAAATCCACCATGAAACGAGATCAATTCCCAGGCAAAATGAAAGCTAGCACAAAATGAACTTGATTGTGGGGTTGTTGCCAGCTGATAATTGTTTTGCCTGCTCATGTTTGAATGGTGTCTTGACATGTATTACATAATGTTCCATGCTGTTATGTCATGAAAAATATTTTTTGTCTTATAAAAAAAAA
>JABMIG010000446.1:31155-74285 GCA_013187285.1 Cyclotella cryptica
AACCGAGACCCCCCAAAAAGAAGCAGGACAATTCGCCGTGCAAGTGGTGAGTTTTGTGATTTTTTCATCTGGTCAATTATTTAATTTGAATTGTCGCGCTGATCTGCATACTTCTGCAACGGCCCTCCTCTTCGAATTACATACACTACGCCCCACGCCGCGCCCTCCCATGGCTTCAATCCAGAACCCCCATAAAGAAGCAGGACAATTGACCGTGCAAGTGGTGGTGAGTTGAGCGAATTTTTATTTATCTTCAATTATTATATTTATTATGTCCGAGCTGACCTGCCCTCTTCTGTCACCCCCCTCTTATATGAATCACGAACCCCACGCCGCGCCCTCCAGTGGCTTGAATTGAAAGCCTATAAAAAGAAGCCGGGCGATTGACAATGCCAATTGTGAGTTTTTGTTTATTATTTTATTTTGTCAACTATTGAATTGGGAACGACCGTCGCTGACCTGCCATATTCTGCCATTGCCCCCCTCCATGAGTTAAACACCCACGCCACCCTCCCATGGCCTAAATCTAAAGCCTGAAAAAGAGGGAGGGCAATTGACTACACCCATGGTGAGTTTTACAATGCTTTTATTTGCCAAACAATTTAATTTGAAATTATTATTTGCCCTCATCATGTCATCTTCCCACTACCCCCCACCCACCACAACCATGAAATACAACCCCCACTCCCACAGAACTTCCCTCCCATTGCATCAATCTAATCAAATGATGTTGTTGTGTAATGATAGTAGTTGTTTTCGTCCCCATAGTAAACCTAAATTTCAAAAATATTGTTCGGAAATATTATTTCATTTCAAAAATGGTTTTTGTAGTGACAGAGTTAACAGCATATCTTTTTATTTTACGGGTTTACTCCTACTACCCGTAGGGGGGAGTACTTGTTAGTAATAATGTTAGTAAGGAAACTGGAGTCAATCGGACTCCGTCTTCATCAATGTTGTTAGTTAAAATGTTAGCAAAAACGGATGTTGTTAGTAAGACTGTAAGCAAGGCCAAAAAATGATCGAGGGCAATATTAACTTACAATTTAACTAACAGTTTTGATTTTTCACGAACTAGTGAGAAAAATGGCCCAGTATAACTCCTACATACGATTTGTTAGCAAGAGATAATTTGTCACTAACAGACTTGCTAACACCTCGTTTGCAGTGTGACGCGTTACATCTGGTGTTCGTACGTAATGTACCAGATTCTACAGAACACAACAAAATAAAATCGCGACACTACTCTTCTTCTCCATGAGAATTTCCGCCGCCGCCACCGCATCACCTTGATCTCGGTGAATACCGCCACAGCACCAGATCGGCCACAATCACCCCCACAGCAACATCACCCACGACAATCCTGCCGCTTGGTTTGGTCAGATTCCGCGTATTTTATGAGGAATCACACCATTTCTACATGCCAAATTCTGTTACACGGCAGCGTTCGCGATTAGTAGGAGGGAAAAAAGGCAATTCAGCAAATGTAAGTGTTTTTTTAGTATTTATCATCCCCTTTAGTGCACTAAATCATTGCCTCATTGATGCCCTCAATGTTGTTCTCATCTGTGCTGTCCTCAGGCTTGGCTGGTGACTTTTTGCCATCCAATTTGGGGAAGACAGAAATTAAAGGTGAGTTGTCTTCATCCTCCATTTCATCCATTTTTTCCAGCTTCTTCCTCAAATTGTCTCTTTCCTCCCGCAACATTTTAGTAACAACATTACTCACTTGTCTCTTTATAACCTGCTGATGCCTCCCCAGTGCTGAGTCAGCTAAAGGCCTAGAGGTAAGTTGAGACGAGTTTGCTTCATCATTTGCACTCTAGTTTATGCAAATTGGTGCATCTTTCTGACTTTGTAGTATTTCCTTCCACTTTTCAGCCATTGCATCCTTTTTCATCCCACTGAGACCCTTGACTGGATAGTAAGTCAGCAAAACTCTCAACTCTGCAATATTGTAAGTTTGAAATGATGTTGTTTGAACTAAAATTAGTCTTGCCTTCCTCTCAATATCAAGCATCTTTCCTTCAGACTCTTTCCTCTTTTGCAGCTCTTTTATTTCTGTCTCAACAACCTTTGTTTGCACAGCCGAAAAAATGTCATCATCCGTTAAATGGCCACCTCCTGTTGCGTGAAAGAGATTGCCGTGAGTTGTTGCTTTTTGAATTTTCTCAATTTTCTCAGCCGAATGCAGCACCGTCACTGACTTTCTGCTAACCTTTTTAATTGTCTCTTTGAAAGAATTGCCATCGTACCCATTACACAACAAAAAATGAATTGAGACATTGTTGGATTCTTGGATGTAAACCATGGCCGTGTTTGTCGCATCGTCACCATCCCCCAATTCTCTCCTGACTTGAGAATTGTTTTGTAGGCATGCTCGGGTCAATGGGGCGGCAACACACTTTTCCCACACTGCACAATTTTGTTCTTTGGAGAATGCGACATTGAAGACACTGCATGGAACAACGACACCGGAGATAGGATCGGTCCCTCCAAACACAACAAGTCCAACCATCCAAGGCGGCAAACCAATAGTGTAGTTTCCAATTAACCTAGCATCTGATAATATTTTCAAATTCTTAACAAATTGTGTCTTAAATGTACCATAGCTTTGGTCGGTCTCTTGAGTGACTGCCGTAGTATTCGGTGTGCTGGGATAAATAATAAACCCAAGTGTCCTCGCCTCTGCCAAAAATCCTAACTCCATTCTGCCAGGACCACTATCAACCTTCATGATAACTCTATTTCCTCTGACATCTTGAGCATCTGAGAACAATGGGACAATAGAATGTAAAAGATATGACCTGAATTCTCTCTCATAGGTGGAATTCATTCCTAAAGTGACTGACCACTCCTTTTCACAATTGGCTCCAAATGTACCTTTAATTTTTGGAAAGAATGCACTCATTCTTATGTTCACACGTTGAGTGTCTTCTGATTGTGCCATTGTCGAGAACTGGAAGTGTGGCAGAATTGGTTCTCCCGTAGCAGTACTACCGGTGATCATTGTTGTTGACACGCTAGTTTTAATTGTGGCTCGTCCAAGATTGGGTAGATTGAGAGAATAAAATGTATTCTCTGGCCTACCACCTCTGTTGCACTTGCTTCCATCCAAAACAAGACATGTGTCATCAATATTGATAATTCTTTTGAGTTGTTCTGTAGGTATAACTGTCTTTCCCTCAGAATCAACTTCAGCAAATCCCAACTCCAACAAATCTCTCTCCCAATTATCAAACCAAGACTTTATATTGAAATAAGTTGTCCAACGTACCCGTCGTTCCTCACCATTGTTGCTTCTGCCGCTTGTAAGTTCTAATGCTGTGGACTTTAACAAAAGATTCAGTAAATGCTGACAATCCAAAGCAATGGCAGATTTTGTGCACTTTTTCAATTGTTCAGTTAGTTTTTTGTTAGTGATCCCAGTGGCATGACCATTTAGTTGTTTGATTTGAATGTAACTCTCAAAAGCATTGCAAAGATTATTATATACCATTCTGGGTAGCACTCCCTCCGGTCCTTTCTTTTTCGGACTCACACCAATTCTATCCTCAGCCACCTGACGCTGTATTGTACGATTTGAAATTTCAACTCCAAACTCCCCAAACACCAGCTTGCTAACCTCACTTGCTGACATTTTAGTCTCTCCCTCTGGCTTTGACTGCTCGCTAGCGTAGAGAGAGATGGCTCTCTTGTGAGCAGCTTTATGATGAAGCTCATTTTCAAATCGTTGGCACGTTTCGGGAAGCGAAGCTACTGTGAGACTGCGTGGAGATGGAGGGAACAAGTGTTGCAGGAAAGGCCTGTTGAACGATTGGATACGAATGCACCCAAGTGCGCATTAAAAAGTCAGACTCGGTAGATTTTAGTGAAATTACAAAAAAGCTGTCACGGATTCTAATTGGCCGATCGGATTCGGAAACGAGAAAGTCCCAGCCTTACTGCCTGTGGAGGTGGCGCAGATGCTCTGCAAACTCTCATCTGGAGAGTACGATCAGTACTCTCCTCAAGCGTAAATGTTGCTACTCTCATTGCCTCAGGAACGCTGAGAGTTGGATGGTCTGTTCTGGCCTTGGAAGCCTTCTTTACAAGAGCCTTAAGCTCCTCCTCACTCCTATTCATGTTGGTAGTGAGGTGCACCTATGTTGTTGCGATTATTTGCGTCAATAGGGAAGATATCGACCATGTAACTAGTGTACAACATGATATGGTCACGTATTTTTTTGCGAACGTGCCCCTTCAAGTGCGATTTTGAATGGCTTGCAGTGGTCGGACACCCATCAACCCATATACCGTTGGAAAGCTCGTGAAAAGACAAATCTGTAGTATTTTGCGCAAATCCCGCTGCGAGGGCTGTGGGAAAAACAAAAATTGACGAGAATCTTATTTTTTGTTACAAAGCGGGGTGCGTCAGTACTACAATTAAACTACCGTATAACCCTCATTATAAGAGCTAACGTATTATAAGAACATCGCTCAGATTCTCAGGACATTTGTGCTTTTAACCTATTAAGACACAAACTATAGCTCTAAATATTTCTCCGTTAGATTCCCCAAGTCAACAGCAATACACCCATATGTGTTGCTCCCAGTAACTCCATCGGGAAGCAAAGTTACGGGGAATCATGTGAAAACACACATAACACATCATCACATCACTGGTGGGCTTACCGGTGGGCGGTAGATGGGGGTTTGGACCGATGTACAAATGGTGGGTAAGCAGATCAGCCCAAGGGCTATCGTATCGTAGTAGGAGGTAAAAAAAATTACAGATACTTTTCACACCTCCCGTGTTAAAAACACATACAACACTCATATTATAACAACAGACAAAGGTATCATTTGCACATTTGCCCGTTCTTATAATGAGGGTTATACGGTAGAGTAGGAGGGATCATGAGAGATAAAAAGGAGATAGAAAATGAGATAGCAGAAAATGGGGCACAGTAGGGCACACTATCGTTCCGCCATGTATAACAAACTTACCAAATATCAAATATCACTTAGTAAATTGTGCGGTTATCTATAATTTCTAATGGCATGCACGGACAATAGTCTTTCTTTTCCGGCTAAGCAGAGCAACGACAGAAGAGCTGTAAGAAGTAATTAAGTCTTCTTTCATACCCCTAAAGGGGCGCATTCAGCCCGGTGGCGGGCTAAGCAGAGCAGTACGTGGTCTCAAGGGACATAGGCACGTCAATTAACGGGACAAGGATTGAAGGCTACACAGGTTTGGGGGTCAGATGCACACCCTACTCGCATGACGTGCCGTGTCCAGAACAGACGTGATTGTGGCCAGCCAGTATTGTCGATTAGTGGTAGTGCCACTTCCCAGTTCTGAGAAATCTAGGTCTAGCAGATATCGGTGTTCTGGTAGGAGGTGTGAAGGATCAGTGAAGAGTAATTGACTGACTTGCTCCATGATCGCATTATGTTTGGCCTCTGTTTTTCCCTCCATGAGGCAGATGTGTATTCTCGTATTGCAAAAAATCCATTGTTTGGGGGTGATTCCCAGAACATGATGTATGAATTCTGTGGACCATGATTTGATGTGCTGTCTTGAGTCGGCGCGCTTGAGAGACAATTTTTGCATTTGAAAGAGTTGACTGCCAATCCGACCTTCCATGAAGTTGTCCCATCCTAGTACGTCCATCTCAACGGCCCACTGTGAGAGATGTGGGAAGGCGGAAGCGATGTTGGTCATGGATCTCTTACCGCGGCGGAGCAGGTATTCTTCAAGACATTCTACTAGATTGATGTCACAGTGTGATTTTTCCATCCAGTCCAGTAGGGTCTCAATGGACTGTTGGAAGACTCGTTTCCTACCTGGGTTTGTACATCGTGTAATGTGGCTAGTTGATTCATCAAGGGTCCCACAGCATGGACATCTGTTCACTATCGTGTCGTCTATCCTCGATAGCTGACGATTGGTCCCACTAAATCCAGAGACATGCTTTGTAACCCACATCGAGAACATTTGCGGGTACGCCGACATTGCGCGACCTACCGCCTCCCACGCGATCAAGTGGTAAGCGTGCTCACCGACCTTCTTCCGCCTGCCCAATAGTTGTTTCGCTGTCCTGGAACCCCAGTCGGCGTAGAGGGCAGAGCGAATGGAAGAGGTCACCTTGTTGCCTCCCATCCAAATGCTAGTCGGTTCACCAGGATATATCGGCCCATGCATCGATAATAATGAGATTCCGTCCAGTAGACACTCCTTTGCACGCTTATCCGCCATTACGTTCATCTGTTGTGGTAGGGTGAGTTGGTCGAAGCGAAGATCCTTGTCGAGATGTCCATATACATGTACGTAGCGAACCGTTGTCTCCAGGCGATCGAGATTGTGCCGTAAAAGGAGGAGCACGTCCACCTGTGACTGCTTCTCTGCCAGTGGTCTGTGCCTGTGTTTTCCGTGAGACACCACTCCCATGTTATCACAGTGTATGTCAATTGATCTTGAGGTGTCCGACGGAGTGCACTTCTCTAAGGCTAGCAGGATTACTGTTACCACAACTCCTCCAATGAGTTCTCCGCGGTAGTTCGAGGCAACATCCGACGCAGTCGTTTCACAGTATGTGACTGTCGCTACTCTTCCGCTTACGTTGCAGAGAAGGACTACTGCAGCAGCACAACGTGTGTTGTTGACATCAGGCATGAAGGAGCCGTCATGACAAGCGATAAGAGAGCCACGATCAAATGCAGCCACAAGCCATGCACCATCACCAGTAATCTTGAGTCCTTTCAGGAGGCTACCCGAAGTCATATCCGATAGCGCATCTTTAAGAGCGGACACCCTCAGTGATGGAGTGACCGGAACCAGTAGCGACTGCGAGTGCATAGCCACCACCGTTGATGACAACTGCTGGACGGAAGCCACGTACCTGCACTCCTCCGTCTGTTGCAACCCCGTTGACAAGCGATATAGCTGCCTGCCTCGAGTGGCGTGACGCGTGTTGACTGGTAGGAAGCAAGTTCGGATCCCATCAACTGTGACACGGACAATTATCGAGTTTTCACGGTTCGTGAGCCAACATATAGAGTCGAACGGTAATCTGATGTGCTTTCCCAGACGGGGTGATAACCGGAAGGTGCTTGAGGTGAGGATGGCAATAGTGTCACGCCAGACAACGAGATCCATCTGGGTTGGCTTTTCCATGGGGAACCTCACAGTGGAGTCTGCAATAGACCACCTGGGGTTTCCTAGTTTGGCTGGATCCACAGTTATTCCGTCACATAGCGTCAACTGTGACATAAAGTAGACTTTGTGGTATTTACGCGCTCTATTGAAGCTGGCCCACTGAGACTTTGGAAGTATTTGAACTATCTCTTCCATCACTACTCTATCCCGCTGACGAACCATCGGTACATCGACATTCCCGAGTTCCAGGGTGACTTTGTAGGAACTGATGTACTCCCACAGTATTTTGAACCAACTATGAGTGGCCAGCGAATGATAGACATTGTAATCGCGATTCAGGAAGTTACCAGAGAGTCCAACTTCTAGTTGAACGAGCTCATATGCACTTCGTAGGATGCATCCCATTGGGGTGGCCCTGCCCCAGTGTCTTTGTAAGTAATGGAGCGAAATAGCTAGTTTCTCAAGTGACATACGCGGGAGACCAAGTCCTTGATATTGGACTGGAAGAGTTCTCCACTCACGTGTTATGTTTCTATTGACGCCAAGTGCAGGGAGGATTGTGTAATACCACTTCTCAAAGGCTGCATCCAACTGTCTCGGACTGTTTAAAGTAGCAACTAAACCGTACCTTACCGAGGGTAATGCTTGCGTGTTGAAGCCGTGCCAAACCTCCGAGGGCCTGAGTGAGCTGTGTAGTACTCGTCGTCCCCACCGACGACCTTTATTCAACATGTGCTCAAGTTGTGCTGTTCCTAATCCGCTTGGGCAAGACCATACTCCTAAGACCTCCGAGGGCTCTTTGGGATCTTTGAGTTCGATCTCGACATCGGCTGCATTGGGTTGAGGGATTCGTAATCGGTAATGTTCCAATTCCTTACGGGACTTAAGCACTGCGACACCCTTAATGAACTTGTACGAGATGAAATACCAGTAGCACTTCTCCGGCTTTAAATTGCCGCCAGTTGACTGTAGCAGATTTGCCCAATACGTCATCCCACCTTGGACTTTATGGAAGAACTCTTGCTCAGACTGCCTCTCCGTATCCATAGGTAATAGATCCGTGTCATTGACGTATAACAACGCTGCAATTCCAAGACAGACACCGGACCATGCCGAAAGGAAGTAGGCTCCGTGTCCTTTTGCCTTATAAGCGTCTAGAATGACGGTGCTGATGGCAGTCCAGGCAGCTGGTGCCGCGCCACTCCCTTGCACTAGCCCCATGTAGGGGTTCTGAGTCGAACCACCGTAACTATGCTTGGCCAGACCAAATCCCGTCTTCAAGAAGAAGCACATTGTTTGTATGCATAGTAGATAGCACTTAACAATGGTTAGGGGGACGTTCATGGCTTGGAGAGCGAAACTTCCTGCGGCATGATTCACCGCGTCATAACAATTTGCAGCATCCGTACTCGAGATTGTGGCAGTGTGATGTAGAATGTTAGCCTGGTCTAGAAAGAGTTGCTTAGACAGGGATGAGTCCAGCGCAGTTTTGCCAGAGGAGGCACCTTGTTCCAGCGGCAAGACACCTGTCGACCTCATCCTCCCCGTCATCCTCCTAGCAAAATGTATCTTTAACCACCAATTGAAGTCCGCCTCGAGTAGGCATATAGCACGCAGCTTATCCAATCGGTTGTTCCCTGTTACTTTCTCCAATAATACCGTAACACCTTCTCGCCATCGATCGAGGGGCCGTCCTCTCCTTGCGATTAAGTTGATGCTACGTACTTGTAGTGAAACAAGGTGCGGGTTATCCGTGATGGCCCTGTAGTGGCCGAAGTGTCGTCCACTTTTTGAGGAGGAGGTGGATTCTTTCGACCGCGCCCAAAAGCCAACAAAGTCCTCAGTAGTCACGTCACTATCGGCGTCTGTGTAGGTGTCGCCTTCTAAGCGGAGTTGTGCGCAGGCCTTGAGAAGCTTGACTGTCACTTTGTCCCAACCATCCGAAAATGCATAATCATTTGCTAGAATCCTCTGTGCTGCTTCTGTCTCGCTGAGGTTACCTATTTCTTTCTGTAAGGCAGCCGCTGAGAGCGGTGCTCGTTTGCCGAGCGAGAAACAGTCCCCGAGATGCTCTCCACACAAATCTTCTACTTCCCGGTGGTCAGTGATGGTCTGCGTGTCAGTTCCTGTTGTCACTCCAACACTAAGAACCGATCGGCCTCTCGAGTCTTTTACCACTCTATTGATATTTCTCTGACATTGACGTGCAGCCTCCCTGCCTATGATCCGTAGCACCTCAACCGACGCCTCCTCATCTCCTTGTTGTCTCGCGATGTCTAGTTGCCACTGAAGATGTTTCTTACGCAACGCAGGTGCCTCAGCTTTTAATTGAAATAGATGTTCCAGGCACGCCTGTAGTCTTTGCTGCACCTCCGTTTTGCTTAGAGACAGAGGATCTTGAATGTTTAATCTGTGAGCCACACGGACTAGGTTTTGCGTGTCTGGCACTTTATCTTCATGCCATCGTAGGAGCCATCATAGGACCGATCTCCTACGTAGCCATTGCCCGACGGAGGGACTGAACTCAATCGCGCAGCTTCTGAACTTGGTGCACTCTTTCTCAGAGTGTCTCATGAGTTGTCCCAGTTCCTTATCCCATTGGTTGTGGGCTCGATGTAGGGTGTCCACAGGGAGTTCTTTCGTGGTTTCTTGAATTGTCACCAGTTTCTCCTCCATTTTGTGGCGGTCAACTAGATTGGACAGTTCATTACAATACCTCCGCCGAATGCGTGTTATCTTGCACGTGAGAGAGCGTGACCGGGGATGTGCAATAGTCGGGTAGTCTCCGCCAAAAAGGGACGCAGCAGAAACTTCAAGAAGGAATACCCTATGGTCCCCCACCCCGTACCAATGCGGGTAGCACATGGCGTGCCCCCCTTCTAAGTCAGAGCTACCAAAAATCGTTGAGATTATTCCCGTCCCACGAGAGTGCAAGTTTGGTACGTGCTCACCAAGATTGGGCTCCATCATGCAATGCAAGGCAATGTCTGGCTGTGCCAACCTAGTTGCGAGTCTCCCACTATAGACGTTCTGATTTGGGTCGATGCACAGAATGACCCCTTCACCATTCGACCTCCAAGTTGCAATCTGCGCGGAAATGTCACTGATAAAAATTGAGGACGGACATCGAAAGTCACCACGGGCCTGAAAGTACCTCGAGTGTTGTTCCCAAACCGTGTGCCCTTTCGCGGAGCGTCCTGGCTTACACGGGAGATATCCGGATACCACTCTTGTACTACATTCATCGCCTCCGATTTTTATCCACGACCATCTCGCTAATCCCGTTGCATCAGTCCCCACTTCCATAACCACATCACTCAGTCGGCCAATGGCAGCTATAGCTGTCCCGCCCATTTGGTCCCGATTAATTGTCTCATTAATGTTATTTGCTGCTATCCCGACCGTCAAGGTGCCTGGACATAGAATTTGCGAGAATTGCCGTCTTGGAGAGGCCAACTTCCAATTGCACTGGCTTTCGCAACCGGCTACGATGTCCACCTGCAGGTCTGGAACCAATTGGTTCAGGCGGTCTACTTTCCAGCCATGTGAGAAGATGCCTAGGCTGTTCCAATTTTCAAACATCAGTCGAACCCATCCTCCGCCTTTCGTACTAGGCATGTACCCGACGCCCCCATCTTGTAGGAGATGTACTAGTTGCTCCATTTCTCTCATGTCAGTGTCTGCTAGACTAGGGGTCGCGATGCCTTCGTGGTTGAGGTAGTCGTCCTTGGTGAGAAAAACGCCATCCGGTCTCCTATTTCTTTGGGACAGTGCTTCTTCAATCCGTGAGTCCGTGGGCGTGCATTTTGAATGAAAGGTCTTGTAACCGCGTAGGAAGGCTCTATTCTTCCACCTCTGCGCCGCCGTTGCCTGTGAGCTACGCCACCGATCTTGCCTCCTTTGACTTTTTGACCTTCTGCCATTTTGTTGATAAGTCCTTAGATTATCTTTAGTTTTATTTGATATTTCCAATGAGCCCATTTGCATGGACGCCCTGTCAGTGTCTGTCCCTAGAGACACCGAGTGGTTGACCCCAATGACACTGATTCCGTCAACCATAGAACCAGTGGCCAGGCTAGTGTAGGCACGATCCTGTCCCGCCTGTGCCAAAGGACTGGACCGTGTGTGAGTACTCGAATTGGCGCCCCATCCCTTAGTACTCGTCAGGGATGGGGGTCTTGGTATACTTATGCTCCCTGTGGAGCCGCACAGCCTCCCTCATCCTGGGGACGGGCGGCTCAGCTTCCACTGAGGTGGGGGGGAACCAGCTGGTTGATGCCAGCTAACATCTGAGTCAGTTGTTGCATTTGGACTTTTAACTCGTTGATCTCGGCAGCTTGCTCCGCATTGCGAGCTTTCGAATCTGCAAGTTGTTTTGCCTATTCTTTCGTCTTGAGAACCCTATTTTGAGTGCCTTCTGAGTTAACTGTCGAGGCACCGACCGTGTCACCGTCGCCAGTGAGCGCGGAGGCTCCACTGACCTTACTACCAATGTCAGAGGCCTTAACCGCTGGGTCGTAGCCCAATTCTTTTAGAAGACGTTTTCTCACCGTATCAGACATGTCCACAAACGTATTTTTCTGCTCACTTCCAGCCAGCATTTGCTTGCGAAGATACGGATCGTAGTGAGCGTTATCTTGAAGGTACGTATCAGCCTTAGCTGCGAAATGGGAAGTAGCCGTCAGGGTGACTGGATCCCACGAAGATTGCGAAGCTAACTGTGCCTTTTCAATATAAAAGGATCGCATGAGTCGCGATCTCGTACTTGCACAGTACCCGCATTGCTGTAGCCAATGGTGCATGAAGCACGCCAAGTTAGCAACGGTTCGCTTAGCAAACTCGTACTTATCTCAATATAAGGGGTCATGAGGGTCATACGCCACAACTACACCGGATATTCCAGTCTCGGGCCCTTTGCAAACCATGACTGCTGTGTGGAAGAGCTGTTTGTTATTGAATCAAATTCGTTGTAGTTCCTTGCGCAGTGTTGTCTTGGCATAGGGAGGTTTAGGGCGTACTACTTCCCCTGAGGGTGTTGTGATGGGGTCCATTTTCACCTTCACTTCGTAATCGTAGAGCTGCACTTCTCCACACTCAATAATAGTCGACGCTATATTATACCCCATACTTATCCTGCCGTGTTTGTGATGAGCTCGTGTACGGTCCATGTTGACTTGACTGCCCGGGACATTCATGATGAAGGCCGAAGGACCGAAGGTATTCGCTAGGTCATTGGTCTCGACCATCATTGAGAGAAGTGGATCCAGACGTGACCAGGCTGCATCACTTGCTTCGAGAAAGTATGCGAACTTGCTTGACCTAGGGAAGTCATCAAAGGAGAGTTGTGCTCGTTCTTCCTTGTTATCTGGCAGTTTCAATTCGCGTATGGTACGAGTGGTGACGTTGACTTTAGGGAGGGGAGTATCATACCACTCCAAAGTATCCATTTTTCCATGCCTACATAGTTTCTTTTCCATTTCTTTCAAGCGATGGAGCAGCAATTGTTTTACCCCTTCAACGCACAGTCCATTTTGGACACCACAAAGCATCTTCCTCGATTCGGACTCCCAGCACTGTAGTGGTTTTAAGGAGACTCTGACATTGTAGCGCCTTAGATCAATGTTCATGGAATCTAGTATGACCGAGATCTTGGGTATCGAAGTGAACAGATTTATGGTAGCGTAGACTGAAGTTGGGCCTTTATCTCCTTTCTCGTCTTCTTTCTTTGACTTTCTTCTCTTGCTGTCTCCAGTGCCAGACCGATAGCGATTGCGTCGGGTCTCCAAGCGAGCCTGCAGCTGCTTTTCAGTGATAGGAGGTTGGGAGAAAACAAAACCAGTAGGTACCTGGAACCAGTGTTGAGCATTAACAAAGTTCTTGGGCCAGTGTTCATCCTTGGAAGAAGCCAGATCCGGGTACGGTTTGTTGTTAGCGTCGACATCCATTGAGACGAACTTTGCAGTAGGATCTATTTCCTGGACATAGTCAAGAAGGCGTTTTGTTTCATCCAACAAAACAATGAGGCGCTCCGTGTTCGGTTGCAGTTGAATTTCTACCGAGAGGAGATGTTGTCCGCTGTTCGGGTCGAGGAGTAGAGATGGATCTGTGGTGTGGGAAAAAGAAGAGAATGCTGTGTTGGAGGAGGTAGTAGAGACGGATGGTGTTGGGAGAATATCTTTCAGATTTAGTTTCGGCGGTGATTTTTCGTCCCCAGATCTCGCTGCTTCTCCGTCGGATTCGTCCTCACACCATTCTGGCGTGTGTGGCGTGATATAAATTGTGACTGGTTCTCTAGGTTCAAGATTGATCACCTCCACGTCGCTCTCCTCATCCTCTTCTATCTCATCTTTCCCAGGCTCAGTATCGCTGGGGGGATCTGCCATGTCTGCGTCATCTTCACCTTCGTTCGAGGCCCCTTCATCCTCCTGACTGCTGTCTTCATGGGCGTTATTAGACTTGGTACTCTTCTTCTTTTTGGTGGCACTGGACTTTTGGACAGGAGGAAGTTTCTTGCTAGCTAACTTCTTACCTGTTGACACTGCGGGAGTAGACTCGTGTTGAGGGCCTTCACCCTCTGAGAGGAGACTGTACCTGTTGCCGGACGAGTTTGGTGTTGTCTGATTCTTTTTCCTTTCTAGGCAAAAGCTCACTCGATGTTGCAGCGAGGCTGATCCTTGCTGTCCAACAGGGATCCACTCTTCATCAGTTGGACGTGATGGTTCGAGAATATCGAATGTGTGGAACACTCCATCATCGTTGGAGATATCAATCATTCTCGCGTTATCAGCATTTCAAGACAAGCGGAAGGGCCCATTATCCGTATCTGCGAGAAGAGATCTGCGACGGCTAGTGGCAATTTGGAGAGAGATAGCCTTCGGTCCGGCATAGCAAAGTAGCGTGTAAGTTTCAGTGTCATCGAGATTGAAGGATAAATTGCCGGTGTCAAGAGTGAAGTCTTCAGGTTTAAAGTAGAGGGCCTTCTTTCCGGGATAGGCTGTAGTCGAAACGGGTTCCACTTTGGGTGCACTTGCGAGCGATCTTGTTGCTTGCAGCGTAGCACTTTCTGTCTCATAAATTCCTCGAGTTTGATCGCATTTAGAGTATAGATGTGCAGTTTCGTATATTCGTCGTCATTCTCAAAGACGTAGGAGAGGTATTCCCCTGGAGTGGGCTCTTTAGGCTCACTGATGAGTTCTTCAAATGCTTCCTGATCAGTGAAGTCAATGACGTCGGGTTCTGTGTCTAAGGGGTCACGAGCAGAAGTGGTCTTTTTCTTTGGATGTGAATCAAATTTGTCTGAGAGACGAGAGGGTCTCAATTCGGTATCACAATCCTCTATTCCGGTGTCAAGAGGAGCAACAGACGGTGTGGTCGCCTGGCCAGGAGGAGTGATAGCAGGAGAATTGGCAGCGGCCCTTTTGTTCCCAGCCATACGAGGTGGAGACGATTCATCCATTGTAACGTCGGTAGATTCCGGCGCCACCGTTGGCATGTTCGACGTTTGAGTTGCTTTTCCAAACGATGTATCTTAGTGCAGAGACCCGGCAGAGATGCCCGTGGTTGGCGGGAGAGAGCCGGCGAAGGACGAAGTGGAGATGATGTTTTGCGGTGTTGATGGGAGAAAATCGTGTAGGAGCCAGGAGGTGAAGTTCGAGTCGGTATAAAAACGTGAAATAACGATGGATTTTAACGTAGTAAAAGCGTCGAGTGATCTAGAGGAAGAGAGGAGCCCGGTTGAGTGTAAATCGGAGATGCGGAGTGTGTGTGTGTGACGTTTGGAGGCAGGAAGGACACCATGGTTTCCTAAATGGCGCTCGCATCTTTGCTGCCAAAAGGGTGGTGTACTGGTTCCTATGCTATTTTGGAGAATTTTGTACATGTGTTAGTAATGCGGGAGCTATGCGGGAGATGTTAGTGACTTCCCTGCTTCGGAAAAGTATGTATAACAAACTTACCACCCGTTGACCAAGCGGCGCTCCTTCACAGCCATGAGGCGCCCCACCCGTCAAGCAAAGGAATCGTCCACGAGCAGAAGATTCTGCCCAGCTCTCCTCGTTATGAGCGTTACGCTATCGCCTTGTGCAAATGTCATCGCATTCGTTGGCTGGCGTCACAATGGCTCCATGGCGAAGGATGTGTCGAGGTGCGGAGCTCGTTTTCCTTCGCTAAGACAGCCATTTGACCGTTGGCAGCCTGCAAATCGACATCGGCAGCCCGTTGAAGTGGCTTCTAGTCGACGTCGCGGAAAACCCTGTGGAAACCATGGTTTCACAAGGGTCGTGGCATCCAGTGCCCTCGTGTCATGTCTTATCGGACCAGCATCCGCATTGGCTTCCCCGTCGAGCACAGTAGACCTTTCGGTGTCCTATCACCTGTCGCGCATCTTATTCTTGCGACTATTGGCCGTAGTTTACATTGCTGCATTTTCAGTGGCCAGGCTTCAAAACCGGGGTCTTATTGGAGGTGAGTTTACCCCGATTCATTGACTTTTAGTTTGCAGCTCACTTTTGGCCTAACATTTCCTCCATGGCGAAATGCGCACGCCGCGTGTCCGTCAGATCGAGGGATCACACCAGCTAGATTTGTCCTAGACAGTGCCGAAAAACGTGGTAGCATCAAATCTCATCGACGGAAAGAGTGGATTGAACAACGCGATCAATATTCATCTTCTCGAACCGAACATCCATTTTATCGAATTATCAAAAGAGGCAAAACCAAGTTCTCAGATTCGCCTCTCGTCACCTTCTTCCGGGATCAATTTTGCTACAGAACCGATGGAATGAATCGCCCCCTCCCCACACTGCTCTGGTTTGCGAAAGATCGAGCCAATCTGAATCCGTGGCTCGATAGTCTTGCCAATTCGGGGTTGTTCTTATCCATGCTTATACTTACAACGGGTTCCGCAAATGTATTGATAATATTTGGACTTTGGATAATCCAGCGTAGTCTCATGTCGGTGGGTGGTGTTTGGTACGGGTACGGGTGGGAGCCCCAGCTCGCCGAATTAACCTTTCATGCCATGTTTTTGGTTCCGTTCTTTAGCCTGGATCCCTTTCATGGTTGGAATCGCGTTGATGGACCTTACCCTGTTCCAAAACTCGTTATTTGGGCTGTGCGATGGTATCTCTTTAAGATTATGTTGGGGGCGGGACTCATTAAAATCAAAAGCTCAGATCCGAAGTGGAAGCCCGGCAACATGTCGGCCATGTATTACTTTTATGAAACTCAGGTGAGTGTCCATTTCTCTTACAGGTTAAGTTCTTTCATGTATACCAGACATTATTGCTCTACTGCTATTTCACGCATTTTTTCATCCAATTGGTTATCACTCCAAATTGCACTAGCCTGTGCCTAACCCCTTCTCCAGATATTTTCACTTAATGCCGAAGACCTGGCACAAAATCGAAGTATGGTGTAATCATTTTGTGGAACTTATAGCACCGGTTATGCTTTTGTCACCTTTTAGAAAATGGAGGGTAGCTGGTGGTTTGATTCAGATCATCTTTCAGTTAATATTGATTTCCAGCGGGAATCTCAGGTAATTGTTAGATTATGTGCTTCGTTCGATATTTTGTTTATTCTCTTTTTTGAAATGATTGGTTTTCGGTCTTCCCATTATTATTCTCCATGCAGTTTCCTTAATTGGTTAACCATTGTGAGTATCCATCTTTTGAAGAGTTGTGTGATTTTCGTTAACGCTTTCTCCTTATATATTCTACCATCATGGGTCCATATTTCATTGCATTGGAAGGTCCCTTCAATATTGTGTATCGACGACAAGTTCTTCTTGACCCATCTACCACCTCTCTTTCAAGTTATTGCATTTGGAACTGCAACCACACAATCTTTCCTCCATTTTATTTCATCCAAGACAGCTACTGCCAGAAGTTCGTCATTGACAAGGGGCATCATGAGTATTTCTTTCGTTCTTCTGATGTCGGAACTCAACATACCTGTGGTTCGCAATCTTCTCGCACGTCGGCAAGTCATGAACGGATCATTTGACAAACTTCGATTAGTCAGTACGTATGGTGCCTTTGGAACAGTAGCAGAAACACGGGAGGAACTTGTCATTGAGTCTGCGAGTGATGTCGCGGGTCCGTGGAAAGAATATGAATTTAAAGTGAAACCAGGGGATGTTAGTCGCCGCCCATCATGGATTAGCCCGTATCATCATAGATTAGACTGGCAGATGTGGATATCTTCACAAGTCGGTAGCATCGAAAGGAGTCCTTGGCTTTATAGTTTTTTATTAAAACTGCTGAATCAAGAGAAAGATGCCATTGATTTGATCCAGAAAGATCCATGGCAGCCAAGTCCAAGTGACTGTAATATAGTCCGTCCAAAGTTCATCAGAATCGAAAAATATAGATACAAATTCTATCAGAAACGACACGACTCATCCAGTGGAAACAGAAAATTAAAATACTGGACAAGAGAAAGATTGGGCACTTACTTTCCACGCCAAGGGGTAATGACTGCTGCGATGTTGAATGAAATGATCGAAAAATATCGATGATGTCATGATTCAACAGAGCAGAGAACAGCAGGACCGCAACACAATTTTATGCATTAAAGAATCAAGCAGGGCTTGTCATTTCTACCTCCCATAAAGTTGTAGCTGGAGTAGTAGTTTCTGCTTCTTTTTTATGCACTTCCAGCAAATAGCCATGAATTCTGTTGTGACTTTATCATTCAATTCGTAATCACTTTATTGACAATGGGCCAAGTACATATAATATTCTTGCTTGCCTTGAGCTAGAGCTTCCAATCCCAGTGGCAACACATGGCATTATTAAGTGACAATTTCAGAAGGAGAAAATGCCTGCGTCAGACACAGGTTATCAAACATCCCATGCCACAATCAATCTAGGGGTGCTGTCTCATCCGAAAGAATTCAGATTTCCGTTTTATCGAGAACAACACGGATTGCTTGTTCGACATCCTCTTGTTCAAAACCACATGCAGGGGGTTGGCGACAAGGGACAGCTTCCGACCACAAGAATCAGTAGGACAACATGAGAGCACATCATTCTAGACATTTTACAGTGAGGTTGAGGGAACTGGTCTATATAGAGTGACCTTAACATAAAGGAGAAAATTAATAGAATCTATTTTTAATTCATTGTAATTAAAAGAGTTGGCAAAATAATTAATGATTACATCAGAAAACTACTTAGTAATTCACACGGAAAAGAGGATCACCATTTGTAATTGACAACTGCACAAGAACAGCAACTGCCGAAAAATATAGCCATGTTGCGTTGCATCGTGGCGGTAAACTTGTCCAACTACCCGAAAGCTCTTGAGACGAGCATTCACAGTCTCATGTTGCCCCTGAACTCTCTTTTGCATTGCTTTAGCCTCCTTAGAAGAACGAGTCAACACCGCAGAAAGCAGATTTATTACGTATGGACTCTCACCAACATAACCATCATCTGCCTCCACTCTCTCACCAAGCTCAAGTTCCTTCAACAGACCATCACAAAATATGTTGATATCAGGCCAATCCTTACATGGATGTGGCCCATTCAACCACTTTATCTCCCCCGACAAAATGCCCAACACAACCTCATAGCACAATGCAGACTTGCCACTGAACTTGCAGAAGGCAAAACCCGACCTTTCTGCTGGATCCTGCAGTCAGTGCAGTCCACGCTCAGGTGAGTATCATGCCATTTGTTTAGTTTCCTGTCTTCAAATGTAATCTGGAAAAGAAAAGACATGTTAGAAGAATATGTTGATGGAAAAAAGTCAATGCACAAACTCACCACAGAACTTTCAAGGTCTGAGGGTGTGTAGATCAATGACCTGAGCCAAAATCATCGTAAAAAATATCACGCAAAAATTTTAGGTAGTCTTGACATGTGTAGGAGATTTGATTTTATGAGCTATATTTGATACAATTGTGAGGATGGAAAGGCAGTGGAACTGCATTCCAATCCAAACGATGCAAACAATCATTGTGTAGATCCTACACACAATTGGTATGTTCATACCCTTCTCAAGGATGTTCAGACCTTCCTCAAGGGTTTTCTCTTGTTTGGGGTTCTGAACTTCAGTGTTGGGGAGTCCTTGCCGCCCTGGAGGTGGACTCTCCTACGGGGAGTCCTGAGAATGCTCCATTTAGGTTTTGTACCCCTGGGTACAAAAAGGCTGATTCTTGGCCTATGTCACGTCTATATAGAGTGACCTTAACATAAAGGAGAAAAATTAATAGAATCTATTTTTAATTCATTGTAATTAAAAAGAGTTGGCAAAATAATTAATGATTACATCAGAAAACTACTTAGTAATTCACACGGAAAAGAGGATCACCATTTGTAATTGACAACTGCACAAGAACAGCAACTGCCCGAAAAATATAGCCATGTTGCGTTGCATCGTGGCGGTAAACTTGTCCAACTACCCGAAAGCTCTTGAGACGAGCATTCACAGTCTCATGTTGCCCCTGAACTCTCTTTTGCATTGCTTTAGCCTCCTTAGAAGAACGAGTCAACACCGCAGAAAGCAGATTTATTACGTATGGACTCTCACCAACATAACCATCATCTGCCTCCACTCTCTCACCAAGCTCAAGTTCCTTCAACAGACCATCACAAAATATGTTGATATCAGGCCAATCCTTACATGGATATGGCCCATTCAACCACTTTATCTCCCCCGACAAAATGCCCAACACAACCTCATAGCACAATGCAGACTTGCCACTGAACTTGCAGAAGGCAAAACCCCGACCTTTCTGCTGGATCCTGCAGTCAGTGCAGTCCACGCTCAGGTGAGTATCATGCCATTTGTTTAGTTTCCTGTCTTCAAATGTAATCTGGAAAAGAAAAGACATGTTAGAAGAATATGTTGATGGAAAAAAGTCAATGCACAAACTCACCACAGAACTTTCAAGGTCTGAGGGTGTGTAGATCAATGACCTGAGCCAAAATCATCATAAAAAATATCACGCAAAAATTTTAGGTAGTCTTGACATGTGTAGGAGATTTGATTTTATGAGCTATATTTGATACAATTGTGAGGATGGAAAGGCAGTGGAACTGCATTCCAATCCAAACGATGCAAACAATCATTGTGTAGATCCTACACACAATTGGTATGTTCATACCCTTCTCAAGGATGTTCAGACCTTCCTCAAGGGTTTTCTCTTGTTTGGGGTTCTGAACTTCAGTGTTGGGGAGTCCTTGCCGCCGGGAGGTGGACTCTCCTACTGGGGAGTCCTGAGAATGCTCCATTTAGGTTTTGTACCCAGGGGTACAAAAAAGGCTGATTCTTGGCCTATGTCACTCGCCCCCATGAATGGAGTATCAGGTAAAAAAGGAACCAAAAAACCTAAGTGTTTTTAGGTGAAAAAATGGGTTCTCATGAGAGTAACAATAATGAACTAAAGAGTTTGTTAAACATGTGTAACAGTAAGTGTTGTTTGAAGAGGTTTGAAGAGAAGTCCGCTTTTTGTCGTTTTGAAACTGACATTTAATACGGTTTTAAGTTTGGTTGTAAAAAGGTGTAACTCTTCATATATTCAGTCTTTCTGATTTGGTTCTGCGTTGAATCCTGATGGTTCCATTCGTATGAACTGATGTGATAGTCCAAGGATCACTTTCATATCTACTTTCACCTTTGCTGAGTATACCATCTTTTCTAAGAAGTACTTGATCACCAACTTTGTAGTCCCAATCATGATGTGAGCTATTTTCCGTTTTTGTGTTTTGGTCTGTTTGGTGTTGCCTATATTCTCCAATTTTATTCCAGTCGGCCAGGAAGGGGATGTCAAACAACATGTATCCCGTCCAAAGATGGCTGCACCTGGGAGGCTTTTAGTACTGTATGGTATGTTGAGCAAATGGCCCAAGCGATGTTTGTCACGAATTTGTCTATATCGCTTGTCTCTACTGAAGGGGCCGTGTCTATTTCAGCTGTCCGGAGCATAGATGATATCACCTGATGCACTTGTTCTAGAATTGCATTCGCTTGTGGATTCTTGACACTGGTAGGCTTACTCGTGATCCCATATGAGTCACATAGGGCTTTGAAGTGGAGTTTGAATTTGCTTCCATTGTCATAAATTATGTTTTGACAACGTGGATACCTACTAAACCAGGTCTTGTTTACTAAGTTGCTGATCATTGCTGATGATTTATCAAAGTATGCTAACTTAGGTTCCTCATGGGTCCTTTTACCCTTCCGCCCTTTTGTATCCAGGGGAATAATCGCCTCAGTGATTACCGGTAGTTCAACTATTTGAAACCAACTAGAAGCTGGATCAATCATAGTCAGACACATGAAATCAATTACTGCCCCATCTTTACCTTTGATTGTATATGGGCCAATAAGGTCCACACATAGTACATCCCAAGGGTTTGTGATTGCGAATTTAGTAGGGATTTTCCTGTACTTATGCTTATGCCTCTTGTTGACTTGGCATGCATGACAGTTTTTGACATATTTCCGTACGGTATTTCTCATACCTTTCCAATACATTGCAGCACGAAGGGTTTCTTCGAGTCTAGTGAGTCCAAGGTGCTGCAGATAGTGGTGATACCAACTAACTACACGGTGTGACCTAAGCCAGAAAGTATTTAAAAAATCTTGTTGTAGACTTTGCTGACTTTGTTTTTATAAGCCTAATACTACTGTACAACTGATGAATGAGATACTAGTTATCTCATGCATAAAAAAACACAAATGATCATGGGAGAGATTGGCAGTGATTTGTGGCAGTTCCATGACTGGCTCATATTCAACTGCCCAAAGGAACTGTCCCATGGGAAGGTTCCTGAGAAGGAAATCCTCCATTGGATATTCAACCTAAGAAAACACCTACAATGTGTATGGTGGAGTTCTAGGAAGGAAAATCCTATTTGGATATGATTTCTGAGAAACTCATATCTTATGACTTTTGAGTCCTTCCTCTGTATCAAACAATGTGAAGGAGACTTATGGAGTTCCAGCTGGAAGATCCAGATTCTTGGCCTATGTCACTCGCCCCTACGAATGGAGGGTCAGGTGAGGTGTGAAAAAACCTTTTCTTTGGAAAGGAAAAATGGGGAGGCCTGTTTTGTGAGTGGAAGACACTTGTTTTTGTGTACCGAGTTATACTGGTGATACAAGACTTTCCTGGCTGAGTAGTGACTACTGAAGCATTATTTCAAGCGTAAGTGTTAGTGGAGAGAGGAGTAAGAGTGATTCACTGACATGTTCTTTATTTTAAGTGTCTGTAGTGTCAAAGTATGGTGTTACTCTCCTAATGTTTAATCTTTCTGATTTTGTTCATGGTGAACCCTGATAGTACCATTCGTATGGACTGTCGATATAGTCCAAGGATCGTTATGGTATTTGCTTTCTGATTTGCTGAGTATACCCTCTTTTCTAAGAAGTACTCTATCACCAATTTTATAATCCCAATCGACGCGAGACTTGTTTTCACGTTCGGTGTTGCGATCGGTTTGGCGTTGCCTATGGTCTCCTATTTTGTTCCAGTCAGCTAGGAAGGGAATGTCAAACAGCATGTCCCTGCCAAATATTGCTGCACCTGGAGAGGCTTTGAGTACCGTGTGGTATGTGGAGCGAACGGCCCATGCAGCATCTGTGAGGAAGTCTGCTATGTCACTAGGAGCCACTGTATTGGCCATGTCTAATTCAGCGTGCGAGCATTGTCATGATTACTTGATGCATCCGTTCTAGTATTGCGTTTGCTTGGGGTTCTTGATGCTGGTTGGCTTACGCTTGATACCGTATGAATCACATAGGGTTTTGAAATTGAGCTTGAACTTCGCTTCCATTGTCGTAAATGATTACTTGACAACGTGGGTAGCGGCTAAACCAGATCTTGTTTACTAAAGAGCCAACTTGTGCTGATGATTTATCAAAGTATGCTTCTTTAGGTTTATTATGTGTGTTAGTACCCTTGAGGCCCTTTTTACCCTTGGGAGTAACAGAATTGAATTCAGTTACGGTAGTTCCACAATTTCGAACCAACTGGTAGCTGGATCTATCATTGTGACACACATAAAGTCAATTTCAGTGCCGTCTTTGCCCTTGAGAGTGTATGGTCCGATTAGGTCCACACATAGTACCTCCCAGGGGTTTGATACAACCAATTTTGTAGGCAATTTACCGTACTTATGTTGGCGTCGTTTGTTGACTTGGCATTTATGACAATTTTTGACAAAGGTGCGGACAGAGTGTCTCAAACCTTTCAATACATCGCAGCGAAGAGTTTCTTCGAGGCGGGTTGTCCCTGGATGCTGCAGGTAGTGATGGTACCACTGTACTGCTCGCTGCTGGAGTTCCTGTGGGATGACAAGTTTGCCATCTTTGCACAGTACTTGAACATTTTCTACCAGCTGAGGTTTGTATGCCTCCAGCAGGCTGAGTTTGTCCAGCATTTTATCCGTTTGTTGAGCTGCGGCAATCTCCCGAACTGTCAGGGGATAGATCGCATTCTCTTAGCTGCGGTTAGCAAACACAAAGTTCATGAGGTCTGAGTGTTGTGCTGGGGATGGGTCCTCTTCTGATTGCATAGTGTAATAACACCAGCATTTGGTGAAGGTCATCCAGTTTTCCTTGGCGTCCTTTGTTGGACCAAAGTCAAGGCGTGAAATCGCATCCGCAACTGTGTTGTGGATTCCTTTGATATTACACGATTTCAGGACCATATTCCTCTAGTAATAAGCATAGCGGTAAACCCTGTCACAGGTTAAACCGAGTGCATCTTGCATGAGGTTCTTGTGGTCTGTGTAGACTACAATAGGCTGGCCCACAGCATTCCTTTGAATTCTTTGAGTGTTTCAACAATGGCTAGAAGTTCAATTTCGGTTACGCTGTATTTTTGCTGACAGACAGAGAGTTTTCTGCTGAAAAATGCAATTGGCGGTTGTTCTGAGTAATGGCGGCTCCAAGTTGTCTCTTGGATCCATCAGTATAGATCTCAAACCCTTTTGAGTAATCAGGGTAGGCCAAGGACACATCTTTGGCGATAGTGGCCTTTACGTCATCGAATGCCTTTTGATGTTCCTCAGTCCATTTCCAGGGTTTCTTTTTAACCTTGAGAAGTTTGGATTGTTTGGTATGACCACACTCGCCTACGAGGCTTGTGAGTGGGGCAAGCATTTACGCTGCGCCGTGCCCAAAGATCTCGATAGTATTGGACCATGCCAAGAAATCTACGGAGGTCTTTGACATTTTGTGGTGTCAGTGCAAGTATCGACTGTACCTTCTTGGGTTGTGGTTTAATTCCCTCGTGAGAGGATGTACCCAAGATATTCTGTTTCAATGGCACAGAAGTTTGATTTGCGAGCATTTACTTTTAGGTTCGCATCTTGCAGTCTGGAGAGGACCAATTCCAATTTAGCCAGGTGGTCTTCCAGGGTTCCCTTGGTGATACATAGTAGATCATCAATGTAGCTCTTACGAACTCAAGGGTGGCCATTAGTTCCGTCATTTTCGATTGAAATATGTCCGGAGAACCAGCAATTCCCATTGGTAACCTGAGGTAAGAGTACTTACCCCATGGAAATATAATGGTGCAGATCTTGGATGCATCTGGATCCAACCTAATGGTGTAGTAGCCCATGTTTAAATCAAGGGCTGTGGCAAAAGTGAAACCTTCTAACTCTTGCATGACTGTACTAATTTTAGGTAGCGGGAATGGTTTTCTAACTATCCTTTTGTTTACTTCTCTAAAATCACTTAGGAAGCGTACAGTCTGATCTTTTTTGGTACTATGAATGATGGTGAAGCCCATTCAGATGCGGGCTGCCACTGTAGTACCCCTAGGTCACATAGTCTTTTGAGCTCTTTCATGAGAGTCTCTTTTACTGAATGTGGCACTGGGTAGGCTCTGCCATGGTGCGGTTTTGCACCTTCCTTCAGTTCGAAGGAGACAGGCTCAGTATTCCAATCACCTAGTGTACCATCAAAGAGGTCCTCGTATTTACGGAGGAGCTCCAACAACTTATTTTGATCTTGTAGACTAAGGTGAGGACAATTGTTGTCAACAACTGATTGGAGGTCTGCTTTTTCATATTTTGCATCTAAGATGTGAACTGCACGCTGAGTGGCTTCCTCAGTACTACGTGGTTCATGAATCATGCTGTGGTTAACTGACCAAGCTTTTTCAATCTTAGAGCTAGTTGACAGACTGTTGATGTCTCTCATCGGCAAGATGATCTCATCAATGGTAATATCCTTTGTTCGAAAATCTAGAACAATTCCAAGCTCTCTTAGTGTTTTTACACCTAAGATGAGGTCAAACGCTGGCTTAGCCATCTTTTTACCATCATACTCCACAACATCAGGTTTAACTGTGTATTCCTTGCTGTTGGAGTACTCTAGGAATTTTAGAGTAACTTAGCCTCTTCCTTTGGTTTGGAAGCACCCATTCGACGTGTGCCAAGACTTTGACACCTGCCTAGTCAAGTAGGAAGCGCTTGGTGGTTCCTTTTTCATGGAACATGAGGTCACCATCGGAACCAGTGTCCAATAGTACTCTCAAGAAGTTGTTTTGCGACTCCTGGACAAGTGTTTGAGTTTTGTCGAGGACTGACTTCCAGTCGCTAATTTTTGTACAGCTAGTACTGCTGTTACTGAGTCCATTGATTTTTGTGGGTTAGATGGCTCAATTGACTTTGATTTATGTAGGGTGTCCCTCACTGAGTTGGGATCTACATCAAAGTTAGTGGACAAGTTCGAGGTGTCTTTGAGATTTTTCAAAGTTACGTCCACTAAGGGACTCGAATAATCCGGAATTAAAATTTTGTCATTTAATTCTAATTTTGGTTTACTGGTAGTTTTTATCGGACCAGGGGTAGTGTAATTGGCTAACTTCGTGGTTAGTTTTAATTTTCTTACAACTATTTTCATTTTCCCGGTACTACCCGACCCAACACTTCAGGATGAGTCGGAATCGCTGTCACTTTCTTCTCGGCGGCGGCGTTTCTTGCCTTTTTGTTGGCTTTCTTGAGAGACTTCTCAAGTTTCTCCATGCGAGCCAAGACCTGGGCGTAGGACTTCTTGGGGCGACTGTCCTCGCGGGACTTTCGTGCAGCTTGCCCGAAAGTACCTCGCGTAGGAGTTCCGTCTTTGTTGTACCGGCGACACTCCGCGGTGTTATGCGTGGTGTGTGCGCCCCCATGCTTTTTGCATAGCTCGCAGTTCTTGTCTACGCGCGTATACTCCGTGCGTGCTTGCTTGGGCTTCTTGGGAATTCGTGCGCCTAGCGCGAACTTCTTGGAGGGCTGTTCAGCTCCTTGGGCCTTTGCAGGCTTAGAAGGCGACTGCCTCTCATCCACTGGGTGCGCCACCTCAATTCGCTCAAGAATGAGCAATAGAGGCTTAACCCCTTCGGGATAGCACTTTTCAAGCAAGTGGTACTGGTCCTGCCACTTCAACGGACACATGCGCAATATGTGGCATGCAAGTTCCGCGTCAGTGAAGGAGTAGACCTGTTGGGTCATCGTACTTGCGCTCGGGCTGTAATACAAGCACGGGAGGTCTTCCACGTAGTTGTTCAGCTGCATCACGCGCTGCACAAACTGACGCACCCGAACCTTGTTGGGCTTCTTGAGGCAATTTGAAATATAGAATTTCAAATTTTCGCCTGCGTCATGTGCGAAACACGATTGGAGGTGGAGTAACTGGCACCTCCTGAATGACTTCGGACGTCTTGCCCGGTGACTTCTTCCTTTCGACTCGAAGATGTCGTGAAAGGGACTTGACTCTGTCTGCTCCTTGACAATTAAGTCCCAGGGCTGACGTGCCTCCTCAGTGAGAAGGTTGGCGTAGAGTTGAAAAACTTCTAGGGCCGAGTCGGTCATTTTTGTCCTTAAGGCGAGCATGTCGGCCTTTAGGGAGAGTGACTCTGCGGTCTTTTTCTCCTTCTCAGTCTTGCTGAGGGGGTCATCGGCAAGTTCGCGTAGAACAGCCTTCCAATCACCTTTTTCGACTCATATGCCTTTTCGGCATCATCGCATGGCGGAATTAGACCCATTTTCTTGGCGGTACTATACGCCTTGTTCACGTGCAGTACAAACTGCTCGTTGGTACCGCTGTCCAGACCAAACCGTGACTCGGGTTTCTGACCCATTTGCGAGGGTGCACTTGAGGGTCTCAGGCTTGAGGTCCAAAGCTTCTTGGACTGGGTCCCGATCCGGCACATAACGGATAGGGGCTTTCGCCACCCCTTCGGCGCTTCGCACTCTTGGTTCTTAAGCCCAATAGGGGCAATTTTCTCAGCAGACATTCTTGAGAGGGCTGCTCCGAGACTTGTTCCAAGGAAAAGGGTCTTGTAGGAGCTTCGTGGCGGTTCGCACTCGAAGGAGACACGATTGGCACGAATCTTCTTTGCAGCGGGATCACGTATCGCAGATGTGGTGCTACTATTTACCGGCGCACGAAAAACAGTGGCTCAACGGGCGAACACGTGGATGCTGAACGCTGGACTGGCGGAGGACAGAGCGACGGTGTTGAACGGACGGTGGTCGGCTCGACGGTGACGGACGGTCGAAGGACAGTGCGGCGATGGACAGACGGTCCAAAAAATTCGCTCGAGTAGGTTATCAATTGATAGTGACCTAAGCCAGAAAGTATTTAAAAATCTTGTTGTAGACTTTGCTGACTTTGTTTTTATGAGCTTAATACTACTGTACAACTGATGAATGAGATACTAGTTATCTCATGCATAAAAAACACAAATGATCATGGGAGAGATTGGCAGTGATTTGTGGCAGTTCCATGACTGGCTCATATTCAACTGCCCAAAGGAACTGTCCCATGGGAAGGTTCCTGAGAAGGAAATCCTCCATTGGATATTCAACCTAAGAAAACACCTACAATGTGTATGGTGGAGTTCTAGGAAGGAAAATCCTATTTGGATATGATTTCTGAGAAACTCATATCTTATGACTTTTGAGTCCTTCCTCTGTATCAAACAATGTGAAGGAGACTTATGGAGTTCCAGCTGGAAGCTCCAGATTCTTGGCCTATGTCACGGTGTTGGAGATCTTTTGGAATGACCATTTTTCCGTCCTTACATAGGAGATGTGTACTTTCAACCAATTGTGTTGAGTACTGGTCTTTCACTGTCTTCAAGCTGCATCAAGCTTTTGTGCTTCTGCAATCACTCGTACTGTTAACGGGTAGATTACATCTTCTTCGCTGCGATTTGCAAATACCAGATTCATTTCCTCTTGGTATGCAGAGGTGTCTATCGCACTCTCTTCTTGCATGGTGTAATGACACCAGCATTTGGTGAACGTCATCCAGTTCTTGTGCTCACTCGGTATTGGTCCGATGTCTAAGCGAGAGATGGCATCGGCAACACTGTTATGTATGCCTTTAATGTAAACAACTTCGGGGCCAAATTCCTTGAGGAGCAATTTCCATCGGTAGACACCGTCGGAGGTTAATCCAAGGGCATCTTGGATTAGATTTTTTTGGTCTGTGTAGACTTTTAATCTTTGTCCCCACAACATGCCTTTGAACTCCTTGAGTGTTTCCACTATGGCCAGTAGTTCTAGTTCGTTCACGTTGTACTTCTGTTGCGTTGTCAACAGCTTCATGCTGAAGAACACAAGGGGCCTATTACCCTGGGTGATAACTGATCCAAATTGTTTAGAAGAGGCATCAGTATATATCTCAAATTCCATTGAATAATTGGGATAGGCTAAGACTACATCCTTGGCAATTGAAGTCTTACCGTCATCGAATGCTTTTTGATGCACAGTATCCCAGTACCATGGACGTTTCTTTGTCTTATTGGCTCTGGTGACCTTGGTGTGACCGCACTCTCCTACCAGTGAGGTGAGTGGGGCAAGCACTTTGCTGTGTCTTGCCCAGAGATCTCTATAATACTGGACCATGCCCAGGAACTTACGGAGGTCTTTGATAGTTTTTGGCGATGAAATCGCGAGAATTGGCTGTACCTTTTTCTGTTGTGGTTTAATCCCTGTTCATGTGAGGGTATAACCTAGATATTCAGTTTCAAAGGTGCAGAATGAGGATTTTCGGGCGTTGATTCGCAAGCCTGCCTCGCGTAGCCTGGTAAGCACAATTTTCAATTTGTCAAGGTGGCCTTCCAGGTTTGCCTTTGTGATGCATAACAAATCATCAAGGTAAGCTCGTACAAACTCCAATGCTCCCATTAGTGTTGACATTTTTGCTTGAAAGATGTCTGGCGAACCTGCGATGCCCATGGGCAATCGGAGGTAGGAATATTTGCCCCATGGGAAAATGAGGGTACATATTTTGGATGAATCGGGAACCAATCAAATGGTATAATAACCCATGTTTAAATCTAGGTTTGTAGCATCGGTAAATCCTTCTAGCTCTTGCAGGACTGTCGAACTAGTCGTTTATTTACTTCTCTAAAATCAGTGAGAAAACGTACCGTTCCATCTTGTTTTCCAGTGAAAAATGATGGTGATGCCCATTCCGATTAGGGCTGAAACTCTACCACTCCCAGTTTGCATAATCTATTCAGTTCTTTGATAGTTGTTCCTTTGCGAGATTTTGGTACTGGGTATGCCTTGCCATGATATGGCTTTGCGCCCTCCTTAAGTTCAAAGGACACAGGCTCTGTGTTCCGATCACCTAGTGTTCCGTCAAAAAGTTCCTCAAGTTCTGTGAGTAACTCCAGCAACATGTTTTGGTCTTGGAGACTTAGGTGAGTACAATTGGTGCTAACAATTGATTGGAGGTCTCCTCTTCTATAATTTGCATCTAGGATTTTAACTACGAGCTGTGTCGCCTCCTGCATACTTTGCAGTTCATTTGGCATGCTGTTGTTAACAGCCCAGGCTTTATCCAAGTTTGATGAGGTCAGACTATTGATGTTTCTCATTGGAAAAATGATGTGATCAATGGTAATTTCTTTTGTTTGAAAATCTAGAACAATTCCGAGCTCTTTCATGGTTTGGCATCCAAGAATGAGGTCGAACGCTGGCTTTGACATCTTTTTCTTATCATACTCTACTACATCAGGAGTCATGGTGTACTCCTTACTGTTCGAATACTCAAAGAACTTTAAGTTGACCTTGCTCCTTCCTTTGGTCAGGAAGCTCCCATTCGACGTGCGCCAAGACTTTGGCACCTGCCTAGCCAAGTAGGGAAAGCATTTCTCCGTTCCTTTTGCATGGAACATGAGATCACCATCAGATCCACTGTCTAGTAGGATCCTGATGACAGCATTACTGGTACGACGCCCTGTAGAGTGTTGGATGTTCTAACGGGCTGGATTTTCAGTCACTTTATAGCATGCCTGTGCTACTTCAGTAGTGACCTGCCCTTCTTTACCTATCAAAGGGGGGTTCACACTATTGAAAAAGTCACCGGACAGTTCGAGGTCCGACAATTCGGTTGTTGTTTCACTCTGTGTAAGGTTTGCTGGAAGATTTCCGAGTTCTTCTGCCAGATTCAAACATGTCTTGTTTGAACCAGAAAATGTTACGTTAACGCGGGGAAGTTTTAATTGGACTAAGATAAGTGTTCATCATTTCATTACAATCAATTTACTACACAATTTCTTTGTACTCACAGACCCATCATCTCAAGATGAGTCTGAATCATCACTGTCACTCATGTCGTGATGCTTACGCTTCTTTTTTCCGATAGCGCGTTTCATTTTCTTGTTGGACTTCGTAAGTTTGTCGATTTTAGCGGATAGCTGCACATAGCTACTTCCTCCTCAAGCAGGTCTCTCTAGTCCATGAGAGTTTCCATTTGGTTTTCTCCCCTTGAAGCTTGACTTTGGGGTCCCATTGGAGTCATACTTCCGGCAAACCGGAGTGTTGTGGGTGGTATGTGCGCCCCCATGTTTCTTGCAGAGAGAACAGTACTTCTCTGTGCAACGTTTTTTTGGAATCCGGTGACTAAAAGAGACCATCTTCTTCCTAGACGAGTCGTTAGACTTGGCTACAGTCTTGGGTCCTTCTCCAACCTTCTCGGTGGGGTAGGCCTTCTTTATGCGCTCAAGGACTGTGAGAAGTTCCCTGACACTCTGTGTTACCAAGGCTCCACTGAGCTCATATTGGTCCTGCCAGTTCCTAGGAACCATCCAGAGGATGTGGCTTGCCAAGTCGGCATCATCAAACACCCCGCATACTTTCGTAGACTTTGCAGCCTTTGAAGAGTAAAACAGGCACGGCAAGAGTTCCACATACCCGTTAAGGCGTTGGATCCTCTGCACAAAGTCCCTGATGGGTACCATGTTTGGTTTCTTCAGCCCATTGCTGGTGTAGAAACGTTCCTGCTCCACTGCATCAGTCCTAAAGACGGTCTGCAGATGCAACTGGACACATTCCTGAAAAGAGGTCCAAGATGCCAGGCGTTTTGTGGGATGCTCGGTCACATACACATCGGTCCAGGGTTTGCAGTTGATTTGCTCCCCGACGATGGTGGTCCAAGGACGACAGGCAGTCTCCAACAATTGAGTGGAGTACTGCAGGAAGATCGCTTGGCCAGCGGACACTATGGCCTCACTAGTGCAGATTTTAGCAGCAGTTGCTTTGTTCCACGACTGGAGGACGGGGATTTTCATCCATCCCTTTGTACTTGGCTTTGGTCGTGGTGGCCGCAGTCAGTTTTGCCTCAGCCTCTTTATCTGCCTTGCAGGCTGCCTCGTAGTCCGTGTCTAAGCCTCTCCAGGAAATTATTTCCATGGAGGTTTGGACATGGTTGAGGAACTGTTCAGGACTTCCCTCGTCATCAACGGTGACAGACAAGGTCATTTTGTTCGAGACCTTGATTTTGTTTATTACCTTCGGGGTGTCCATGGTAGTGGGAATGTAGGAAATGGGTGGCTTGGACCTCCCTCAACTCCGTTCACACTCCTGTGGCTTGAGTCCTTCTGGGCTTGACTTGCTTGTCAACATCCTCTGAATTGCCTCTCCAAGGGGAGTATGGCCTTGAAAAATGTCTTGGGTGCCCTATTGAGGTTAGCTCGAAAAAGAATTTTTTATTTTTTTATTTTTTTTATTTTTAAATTTTTCTTCTTCAACTATTATTTCTTGAAAGTCTTGCTTCCAACTATTTCGCGTGAATTCTCGATCACGAAATTAATCCAACTCGTAGGAATCTCTGATCGCAGAAGTCGATCGCTCGAAGTTTATCGCTTAACTTGCTGATCGCGGGAGAATTTTTGGAGAGCTAGTAGATCACGAAACGGTAGGAATTCTTTGATCGCGTAGCCGATCTTTGGGGAGATCATTGATTGTGCGAAAGAAACTTATTGCTGACGTGAAAAGTTAAAAATTGCCGCTCGTGATAAAAAAATTGTTAGCGTACCTCGTGTCAGAAGGGTTGGATGTCCATGGCTTTGGTGCGCAAAGGTCGCACCACGGTTATCTATAGATAGTGACCTGAGCCAAAATCATCGTAAAAAATATCACGCAAAAATTATATGTAGTCTCGAAAGGTGTCAAAGATTTGATTTTATGAGCTTTATTTGATACAATTGTGAGGATGGAAAGGCAGTGGAACTGCATTCCAATCCAAACAATGCAAACAATCATTGTGTAGATCCTACACACAATTGGTATGTTCATACCCTTCTCAAGGATGTTCAGACCTTCCTCAAAGGTTTTCTCTTGTTTGGGGTTCTGAATGTCAGTGTTGGGGAGTCCTTGCCATCGGGAGGTGGACTCTCCTACTTGGGAGTCCTGAGAATGCTCCATTTAGGTTTTGTACCCAGGGGTACAAAAATGGCTGATTCTTGGCCTATGTCACTCGCCCCCACGAATGGAGTATCAGGTAAAAATGGAACCAAAAAAACCTAAGTGTTTTTAGGTGAAAAAAATGGGTTCTCATGAGAGTAACAATAATGAACTAAAGAGTTTGTTAAACATGTGTAACGAGTAAGTGTTGTTTGAAGAGGGAGAGTCCGTTTTTGTTGTACTGAAACTGACATTTAATACAGTTTTAAGTTTGGTTGTAAAAAAGGTGTAACTCTTCATATATTCAGTCTTTCTGATTTGGTTCCGCGTTGAATCCTGATGGTTCCATTTGTACGAACTGATGTGACAGTCCAAGGATCACTTTCATATCTACTTTCACCTTTGCTGACTATACCATCTTTTCTAAGTAGTACTTGATCACCAACTTTGTAGTCCCAATTACGCCGAGAGCTATTTTCCCGTTTTGTGTTTTGGTCTGTTTGGTGTTGCCTATATTGGCAACCTGTATGGCTGCCCCCAAGTGGTTTTTTGAGGACGGCTACCTCCTCACCGTGAAGAGGGATGATTGGAGTGAAGACCATGTGCGCGTCAATCACACAACAAAATGGTCATTCAGCCCATTTGCATGCGTACTTCTGGTTTGGAGAGTTGGGCTATGGGGGAAGCACAGGTTATTGATCTCCCTTTCAAGTGCATTGAGGGTAATGTAGTTTCCCACTGGGGAATTTGGCGCATTGCTGGAGTTGAAGATATCACAGTGAATGATGGTATGGGGGACCAGGAGGTACACATGCAGTCCCCGTGCACCATGAGCTTTCGTCTTGTGAGTGCGCATGACAACCGTGAGAGGCTTGGAGACCAGCAAGCAACTGTTTTTGGCTATGCTTTTGGAGAAGAGCCCTAGAGATTTTATGTTAGCATGATATTGTAGATGGTTGATTGTTGTATCCAAATAGTCTATCATTTATGAGTTTAGTTTAACCTATAAAGACTAGTTACAGATCTGACCAAACAATCAAGTTGAAAGTACCATGATTGAATCACTTTAAAAGTAATTCTGTTGCACCCTAGTATCCTCAGTTCTTTCTTTTCGACATATGACCTTGCATCACTGAAACAGCAACAGCAGTCATATCCGGAAACCTCTACACTCAGTAGCACTTCGATTCACTAAAAGGGGGATCCTCTTCATGTGGTGGAACTTGACGCTGAACAATCAGTGCTCAATAGCTGAAAGTGAATAACAACCCGTTTTGTAGGCTGACGGAGCTCCTCGTCCTGATACCTTGCATCTCTTGAATGCCGACAGAGAGATGAGTAAAAAGAATGGGACTTTGAAATGGAACCTGTTATATAATCATTGAGAAGAAAGTACAATGTGATAGAAGATTTTGACAATTTGGAATAGAATAAGCAGGTTTACACTCACTCAAATGCTTTTGAAAGCGAGACAATAATCAACTGGTCCTTCTTTGGTGTGGATGGTGGTAATGGTATGAAAGTGATTGGAGCGGTGGTGGACCACAGTAGTCTTTTTGCGCTTTTTCCAGTTCCTCGTCAACAACATGATGGTGTGTTGATGGAGGTTCTGGAGATTATCGGAAATGAAAATTATGAAAAGAAAATGAATGGAAAGTGATCTTTGTCTTTGCGTGCTTTCCACTAGCTTTCTCTTGATTTGGTGAGGATTTGAGGATGACGAACAAATCGTTGACATCCGAATTCTGTGGATCGGATTTTGTTCTGAATGATACATATTGGTTCCTTTGTACTTTGAAAGATCCAACACTTAATTTTCGGCGCGTCATGTCATTGGATAAGAAAATAACAATTCCTATATGCAATATAGTAAGAAAGGAAGTTAGTGGTGACAGATAGTCAAAAAGTATCAAAAAGACGATTGTCAATGGACGTTTTTCTACAGGGAAGACTGGCACATAATACTTGTCTCAACAGAGGAATAGTATGTTACAACAAATAGAAAAGAAGCATAAGTAGTGCCAATAGAAAAATATTTGTTCAAGTGGGTAATATTGATCCTATCCTGATCCTATCTGCTACAATTGTTGGATCAATGAGGGTTGCCATCATGGGCACCACAGGTCGATTAGGTCAAGTGAGTCTAGGATGGATTCGTCATACGTCAGGATAGATTGGGAAGCAGTCGACCGCTGTCTGCATGTATCTTGTGTCTTGCAAGCAATCCGCGCGATTGCTTTCGGGAAAGAACACGTTACTATCATCTCCGTTCAGCCACGGAGCAAATTTGGGGCAGGTTGATAGAAGTGGACGGACGTGTTTACATTGCGCTGCTTTGACAGGTCATTCGTCGTGTTTAGCGTTCGCTCTCGACTATGGGGCTGACGAATATATCGAGGTGAAACAAGATAATGGTTTCACATGCCTTCTTCTTGCGATAAGATCAAATAGTGCTGAATGTGTGGCAGTTCTACTGTGTGCTGGAGCAGACACAGCAGCAGAGACAGATGGATGCAATGCTTATGAACTGTAGCAATAACCCTCCTTCTCTGACTCAATCTCTTGGCCTCTGGTCAACTTGACGAAAACGAACGCATCTTGGAATACCAGAAGAGGAAATACAAATGGCCTCCCATCCCCACTGAATTTATCCCTCAAACGCCCGGATGGCGCTCCCTCCATGAACGAAGGCTCAAGCAAGTCGCTCGTGTTGAAGATGAGTATGCAAAGTACAATGGGTACATGACGGTTGTTCACAGTGCTTTGATGTCACCTCATTTTACTGAGCATGGCTGGGCACTGACTCGTGGACCGCCAGATTTAGTGGATAGTTTATTGCAATGCTTGATGGATGGGTTAAAATCATATGATCATGAAGTACACAATGAATATCCGTTAGAACCACCTCTGATGGTTAGCATTCCTGGCTTGCATGAAGGCGTGTTGCATGAGTTCCAGCCTATTCATGAGGCATGGTCAGGGGTCAAATTAGTTGGGAACAATGCCTATGGCTTACGCGTCTATAGAAATCAATCCAATTTACAAATGCATGTTGATGAATCGGCAACTCATATCATATCTTCCATTCTCCATACCGGCCATGATCCCAATAGAGAGCCATGGCCATTGGTCATTGAAGATTTTCAGGGGGATACTCAAGAGGTTTATTGGAGACAGGAGACATGATACTGTACGAATCGAGTAAGTGTTTCCATGGACGCCAGTAGCAATACAACGGAGAGTGGTATTCTAGTATATTCATCCATTATTATCCTGTGGATTGGGATTGTGAACGTATTAATATTGAGACTCATTATCGAATCCCACCTGGATGGAGCGATTTGCCAGAAGAAGACATAGAAGGATTGGAGAAACTCGTTGTTTCTGAGACATCGTTTAGGGAGCCAGCTTGCAAGCATGAGTGGTGCGGTTTAAGGGAAACTAAAAAATGGGAGATGCCAGAAGAGTTAAAACTGGGCCAAGTGGATGGTGTCATAAAGTCTTTGGGAATTCAAAATAATGGAGATGATCTTTGATGACATTCAACTATAGATTACTATGACATCTAATGTAAAAAGTGTTGTAGCACAGAAGACAGTTAAATACCGAGGGAGACTCATTACCTGTTGTATTCTTGACAGAAATAGCTTCATAACTGGAGAAAAAAACAATTCATGACAATATAAGATTGGAAGACAGATATGTGATGATGTCACCATTAATACCTTTTTTGAAGGTATCCTTGTGCCACACTAGTCAATGCTACAGTTTCTTGAGGCAGATCCTTGTTCTCTTTCTCGATGATTGAATCGGGTATGGCTTGAGCGACACAAACGCCAACGAATAGCTCAAAAGTCTCCATGGGTGATGGCAACGCAAGTGGAACCCTACGTGAATAATAAAGACCCAATTTTCCAGCAGGATCAGACACAAATACAGCCACAACATACCCAATGAGTAAATCGATTGAATAGTGTCCTCTCATAGCCAGTAATCTCAGTGCTTGGAACCAATTGAATGTATGTAGGATAACTGACAATGTGGTAAGCTTCCTCATGTACATATGATTGGACATGATGACAATCGTCGCAATGTGCCCAGAGAAGAAGGTGACAAATGGGACAGATGCTGATGGGACGTCTGCAGTTGATGAACAGTCTTGATGAAGAAAGCATCTATTAGTTTCTATTTTTACATCTAATAACATTACAGTGCTATGAGAAAAAAATATGAATTGGTCAGTTCCCTCAACCTCAGTTGAATGATCGCATTCCGCCGTCTGTTTACAATCAAGAACTATTGAGATTCTCTGATGGAGAAAATGATCATCTGGCCTCTCAAGATTTTTTAGTTAATTCATTGTTTATGTTTCCACAAAGCTGACTGATTTTGATGTCATAGGACAAGATCCAGAGTAGAGCTGATAATTGGTTACTTGAAATCCAAGTAGCGACCGAATCAAGTTGGATATCATTATTATCATAAAAAGGACTACCATACCGCAGTTACGTGCTCATGAGGTCCTTTGTGGTCAAGGGTTTGCGGCATTATAATCTTCTTCAACGCAGGACAAGTTTATATCGTCGTTCATGATCGGCGACGGGACTTGATCCGCAGGATTTGCGATTGGCATGCCCATAATATTTTCAACAGTAACAGTAGCTGCCTCGCGCAGCTGCAATTCACAGTGCTCAGTTGCAGGAAAGTTTTGAGTTGCACCAGGATCGGCTTCAGCATCAAGCTCTTCATTCGAGTGGGAGAGTTCGTCAGTCAAAGAGTGTTGTTGGTGTTCCAAATCCTGCGATTGCTCTGAAATATCTCTAACAAAAGATGATAGTTGTGGTTACCCTCCTGCGTTGTTTCGGAATTCATCAGCAACCCGTACATCGACTTCGGGAAATTCATTTCTAACCTGGACTGGGCTGGACTGTGGTTGATAGACTCTACCCCGGAGGCTTCTCATGACTCTATTCCGAGGGCTCGAATTGGATTGGCGGGATCTTCGACGTTGGAACTCCTCGGGAAGCACTTTTGTTTTGCATAGAGGGCAGCACCCTTGTCTCTCCGTCAGCCAAGGAAGTATGCATTCTTTAACAAAGAAATAAACGTCAATCGTGTCCCGAAACGCCATGTGACAGCATGCGTGTTAAGGCGCCACACTCACCTGTATGAAAAGCATGGTTGCAACGGGGTAATATACGCACTCGCTCTCCATGCACGAACTCATCAATACAAATCGAGCAGCAGGTAGATGACACAAACACTCCTGTCTCTAGGTAGTCGCCAAACGAAGGCGGTGGAGTTGGAGGCGATTGAGCCACCGAGATTGGCTCTTGAGAATCGCGAATAGCTGCATTTACCAGTACAGGTGTATGTTCACTCTCTCGTTCTGGCAAAATGGACCCACCTCCAGCGATCTCGCGCAAGATCGCAGACGCCTCCGCTACACTCTCGTCACCTACCAGACGCACAAATTCCATCTCGGGCAACGCAAAAACCTGAGCCCTATCAAGCTTGGTCCCATTTCCCTCCACAGCACCAGGAGCTCCATTCACGAACACCTCCAAATTAGGAGCAATCAATCTCAAACGACGACTACCGTTTTCGTCTGTTGTTATTCGCACTGTCCCCCCTACCGTGTGCCATCGCCATACAGCGAATATGAATGGACCAATCAGCAACACTGCAAGGACTGAAATCATTAGCTTTCGAACTGCCTGAACCCATTCCTCAGGGATGTATTGAGTGTTGTAACTTCCACTGTAGTCTTGGACGATGTCGTCATTATTTGAACCGTGAGTTTGTGGTGGTCTCCCTCCGTTGATCCATCCTTCGTCATGACCGTTTGTGTTGGTATCCCCAGAATCCGGGACGAGATCAAAGCCATAATTTCGCGCCGGTCCGCATGAGAAGCAAAATCTGGTGAGGGTAGCGGGGTAAAACCACCCATTGGTCAACAAGGGATCGTGGGTAGTTTGCATATCTATGTGAATACTATCGGTGTATTCTCCATTGTCTTGCGTAGATTTCTCAAGTGTCATCGTACCATTGACTTGCGGTCGTCTTCTGTTTCCTGATAACTCCTCCATGAATAATCCCGATACGTCCAAATAGGGGTAAACCCCTGTTGTCCTCTGTTGCTCCTTCATTCGCTGTATCAAATCATGTCCCGAACGAGATGTAACGTACAATAGTCCTACTTTATACCTTGTCTCGCCAAGCCCATCTTGTGACAGCCAGCCCTCTCCGTTCCCTTTCCCAGTAGTTTGACTGATCAATTCCATTTCGATCAAATCCTCATCGTCCTGATCGTCATTGTCATGGGTGCCATTGTTGTACAAAATGGTCTCATTGTTGTAAACAATGAGGTGAGAAATCTGGTTGGTCTTTCCATCTGCGATGAACATTTCATTCAACAGCATGGCCATTTGCGCTTTCGATTCAGAAGAGCATCGTCCTCGTCGGACAAGTATGGCGATTGGCCTAGTGGAATTGATGGAGGATGATGAGTTGGTAACGTTTTCATGTACGAACGAGTCATTCATGATACCGGGCGGTATTGCAATTGGCGATGGCGATTCATAAGAAGATATGACATCGTCGTGAGAGTCATTTCGACTTCCAACTTTTTCACTTCGTACTTTAAGCAACGAATGTTGTTGTCGTCGTCGTTGTGTCCGCCACTCTTTGAAATCCTCCAGACAAAAATAGTCTGATACATAGACTGCATGATCACGAGAGTTGGTAATGTTGTCAATGTTGTTCTCGGCGAATGGCTCATAAGTGGTGCTTCCATCTTGACTTGCCCCACTTGTTGAATTCAAGTGTTGTTGCTTGTCACTTGTCGAGGTTGAGTTGTCAGTCAGTGATTGTTGCTCCTGATCATCCAAACTGCCATTGACATACATTGGCTGCCATTGGTCCTCTACCAAAGTTTGATTGCCAAGTGTTGTGACGGTGCCGTTGTGATTATCACTAGTGGGCTCTGTCAAACCAAGAAATTGATCAATGGATTCGATACTTTTTGAGTACTGCAAGGATGTGCGATGCCCACGCAAACTGTGATTTGTAGCTGACTGGGGTGCACTGGAAGAATCGTTGAGGTGACTCTGTTGACTGTTGTCTCCTTGGCCAAAATCCGGTTGATTATCATTCTGCAGCAATTGTCCTCCCCAAAGCCCTCTGGGCGGGAGCATCAAATTGACCACTTGAAAGCATCCTCGTGGCCCTAGATCGGCACCGAACATATCTTGCTTGGAATCGTAGTACACGTAGTCCAGCGAAGAGTTGATCAGAAGCAGGTCGTTGAATGGGAGGTCGTCGTTGTCGATCGAGTAGTTGAAGTTGAAGCTGCCTTGAGCAGCGGCGTTGTTGCCAGCCAGGCCCCTGCTGAAGATGGAGGAATTTCCATTCGTTTCGTTGGGCAGACCGCCGCTCGCCGTCGGTGCCAGAGACGGAGCGATGGATGGAGCGACGGACGCGTCCTCCGCTGGAAGGAGAGACGACACGGACGAAGGCGGCGTCGACATTGACGTCCACTCGCTCGGCGAAGAGTGCGTCAAGTAATGCTTGGGCATTGCTGCGTCGTGCGATCTGTCGTAGAAAAGAGCGCCGCCAACGTCTTCCAAGTAAATCATGGCTAGCGCGTCGCCCACTAGAAGCGATGCAACGAGCCATGCGATTGCGGACAGCCTCATGCTGGTGCTCTTCCTCTTGACACTCTTGGCCGAGGCGCCACGCATACTCATTGACGGGTCTGAATTGGAGTCACACGATTCCTTTCCATCAGGCTGGCACTGGCTTGGTCGTTAAGCGCGATGTCCTCCAGCCGTTTCTTCGTCTCTCGAGAGAGAGAGATCTATCTTAAAATATTATTTTGTACACCATCTCTATTACACCCTATGATATGCTTGTAATACAATGCAATAGAATACAATACACAAAAAGTCATTGAGACCCTGACCCAATGTACAATATGTACAATACCGTACAAAGCTTCGCAAGATTTCAGCCCCATTCTCACATGTTGTTGTGGGACTCAAATTGTTCTTGCATCTTCTGATCGCAGGGCTTAAATAATGAAAATTATTAGCAGCCAATGCAAGATTTTTTTCAGCAAGCAAGAAAAATAATACTTTAGTAGAGGAACGTAACTAAAATGTAAAAAGGATGTTGTGTTAGGCCAAATTCCAGGGAAAGTGCGATTCCCAGGAATCGCAAAACGTCAGTTCAACGGATTGCAGTATCCAGCGAAACGTTTCTTCATTGGATATTGCATTTTGGCGAAAATGCGATTCCCAGGGAATAGCCGAATTTTTTGGGGATCTGAAGAAATCTAATGTATTTACATCATTTTCCTGTGGTAGAGAAAGCATACAGGCACACTCTGAGCAGCCCCTTCAGTCTAAAATTTAACATCTGAGTGGCGTCGTGAATCCAAACTTTACTCCTGTTTAGGAATCAGCACTTGAATATTGAACAGATAATTCTAATAGAAATGCAACCACTCTAGGGTTATTCACATAATTTTAAAATAATTACAAGTGTTCCCTAAGAATTGCTTCTCGCCTTTTTTGGTCAAAATGCAAGATACAATGAAAAAATATTTCCCTGAATATTGCAATCCGGTGAACAAAGATTTTTACAAATCCCGGGGAAACACATGTTCCCTGAATTTTGACCTAACACATGCACTTCAGGAGCTAAGATACAATTTTAAAGGCAGGTCAGGGTTTACGCAACTACCCATGTATGTGAAATAGAAAACTCATTTATTTACAGATAATAATGTTTCAAAGAATAGTTAAATGTACAGACTTACCTATAATAGTCAATAATTACAATAGGATTCAGAAGGAGGAAGGAGGAGGAAGAAGGGAGGAGGAAGGAGGGAGAAGGAGGAAGGAGGAAGGAGGAGGAAGGAGGGAGGGAAGGAGGGAGGAAGGAGGAGGAAGGAGGAGGAAGGAGGAGGAAGGAGGAGGGAGGAGGGAGGGAGGGGAGGAGGAGGAAGGAGGAGGAAGGAGGGAGGAGGAAGGAGGGGAGGGAAGGAAGGAGGAAGGGAGGAGGAAGGAGGAGGAAGGAGGAGGAGGGAAGGAGGAGGAGGAGGGAGGAGGGAAGGAGGAGGAAGGAGGAGGAAGGAGGAGAGAAGGAGGGAAAGAGGAGGAGGAGGAAGGAGGAGGAAGGAGGACAAAGGAGGAGGAAGGAGGAGGAAGGAGGACAAAGGAGGAGGAAGAGGAGGAGGGAAGGAGGAGGGAGGAGGGAGAAAAGGAGGAGGACAAAGGAGGAGGACAAAGGAGGAGGACAAAGGAGGACAAAGGAGGAGGAGGGAGGAGGAGGAGGGAGGGGAGGAAGAAGAGGAGGACAAGAGGAGGAGGAGGAGGGAGGGGAGGAGGGAGGAGGGAGGAGGGAGGAGGAGGGAGGGAGGGAGGGAGGGAGGAGGAGGGGAGGAGGGAGGAGGGGGGAGGGAGGGGAGGAGGGAGGGGAGGAGGGAGGAGGGGAGGAGGAGGGGAGGAGGGAGGGGGAGGGGAGGAGGGAGGGAGGGGAGGGAGGGGGGGGAGGGGGGGGGAGGGAGGGGAGGAGGGGGGGAGGGAGGGAGGGAGGGAGGGAGGGGAGGAGGAGGGGAGGGAGGGAGAGGAGGGGGAGGAGGGAGAGGAGGAGGGAGGGAGGGGAGGAGAGAGGGAGGGAGGGAGGGAGGGAGGGAGGGGAGGAAGGGGGAGGGAGGAGGGGGGAGGGGAGGGAGGAGGGAGGGAGGGAGGAGGAGGAGGGAGAGGGGAGGGAGGAGGGAGGAGGGAGGGAGGGAGGGAGGAGGGAGGGAGGGGAGGAGAGAGGGGAGGGAGGGAGGAGGGAGGAGGAGGGAGGAGGGAGGAGGGGAGGAGGGAGGAGGAGGAGGAGGAGAGGAGGGAGGGAGGAGGAGGAGGGAAGGGGGAGGAGGGAGGAGGAGAGGAGGAGGAGGGAGGAGGGAGGGGGGGGAGGAGAGGGGAGAGGGAGGAAGGAGGGGGAAGGAGAGAGGAGGGAGAGGAGGGAGGGAGAGAGGGAGAGAGGGGGAGAGAGGAAGGGAGGGAGGAGAGGGGAGGAGGGAGGAGGAGGGAGGAGGGGGGAGGAGGAGGGGGAGGAGAGGGGAGAGGAGGGAGGGAGGGGGGGAGGAGGAGGAGAGGGAGAGGAGGAGAGGGGGAGGAGGAAGGAGGAGGGGGGAGGAAAGGGAAGGAGAGAGGAGGAGGGGGAGGAGGAGGAGGGGGGAGGGGGAGAGAGGGAGGAGAGGGAGGGACGAGGAGGAGGGGAGGGAGGAGGAGGGAGGAGAGGGAAGAGGGGGAGGAGGAGAGGAAAGGGGAGGGGGA
>JABMIG010000434.1:0-81660 GCA_013187285.1 Cyclotella cryptica
CTGCATCCTCCAGTAGCCCACTCCTCCAATCCGACATGGCCATTGCTGACACAGGTGCCAGTGGTCACTACTTCCTACCAGAGGCGCCACTTACCAATATCAACGCCCATGCTCCGCGCACCACCATCCGGACAGCTACAGGCCAACCACTGTACTCTACAGGCACAGCAACCCTCAACCTGCCTACCATACCTCCCGTCACCCAGCACGGGCACATTGTCCCAGGCCTCACTCACAACCTCATTAGCATTGGCACACTGTGCGATGCAGGTTGCACAGCCCTCTTCACGGCAAATGCACTCACAGTAACAGACGCAGCGGGTACCACCATCCTCAGCGGTGCTCGCGACACGAACGCTCCACGCCTATGGAAACTCAACTTAAGGCCACATCAAGATGCTATCGCTCTGCACGTAGCAAGGCCCCGGGCCACCTTAGCTCCAACCCAACACAAGGAAACTCATGTCGACAAGCTTGCACCAACCCACACCGCCAAACCGCCCACCTGCCCCGTGTCCATACACACCTACGTACCCACGACCTGCCAACAACTCGAGCACTGGTTGCCTTCCTCCATGCCACCGCCGGATACCCCGTTAAATCCACATGGCTACAAGCCATCAAACGCGGCTTCTACAACTCATGGCCTGGACTCACCTACACGCTGGTAGCCAAGTATTGCCCAACGGCTGACGCGACCATCCAAGGCCACATGGCCCAACCACGGCAACACATCAGATCTACCAAGCGTGCAACGTTCCATCAGCAAACTACCCCCGCATCACCACAACACGACATTGACATCTTCACTGTCCCACTAAACAAGATATTCACCGATGACACGGGTCGCTTCCACCCACGGCGCGCAGTGGGAACCAGTATATTATGATTGCGTTCCATTCTGACACAAATGCCATCCTAGTCCGTCCCTTCCCCAACAAGCATGATGTCCACCGTATCGCCGCGTACCAAGACATCCATGTGCGCTTGTGCAACGCCAACCGCAAGCCCATGGTACACATCATGGATAATGAAGCCAGCCTTGCCTTCCGACAGGCCATCACCTCAAATGGTTCTACCTTCCAACTAGTCCCACCACATGTCCATCGGCGCAATGCTGCGGAACGCGCTATACGCACATTTAAGGACCACTTCCTTGCCATCCTAGCGGGAACAGCTCCCTCCTTCCCAGCAGACCGGTGGGACCTGCTCATCCCACATGCAGAACTCACACTAAACCTCCTCCGAGCCAGCCACTGCAACCCCACACTCTCGGCATGGGAAGACCTTTTTGGTCCTTTCAACTTTGATGCCACGCCACTGGGACCAGCGGGTTGCCGCATACTCATCCACAGCAAAGCAACCACACGGCGCTCCTGGGATTATCGCAGTCACGAAGGGTTCTACGTTGGACCAGCACTTCACCACTATCGCTGCTACCGTGTACTCAACAAAGAATCGCGCTCGGTGGCCATCACAGACGCCATCAAATTCAGACACCACTACCTACCCACCCCGGATCTGACAGCTGAGGACAAAATCATTGCTGCACTTCAGCAACTCCAACTTGCCACCAAATCCCCAGCGGCACAACTACACGCCATATACAAACTGCGTGATATCTTCCGTCACTACGCCACTACTGCGACCAACCCGGACACAACACCTCCAAGGGTGCAAGCATTACCTCCAAGGGTGCCACCAGAAGCGCCCATCCGAGACACCACACTGCACCCGACCCCAACAACCGCCTGGCAGACAGTACCAGAACACACCCGGCGTGGCGTCCGACAACGATAGACCAACCCATCGCCGCCCGCACTCGGGCCCGCCTCCGGGCCATAGACCCCTCCCGAAACTCCTTCGCGGCCTTAGCTGACACAACGGACAACGAATCCGTTGGTACCGCCATGCCCGTGTTGGATCAGGACACAGGTCAATTACTGGAACACAAACAACTCCGCCGACATCCCAAACACAAGGCTACATGGGACACGTCCTACTCTAATGAACTGGGCCGCCTATGCCAAGGCATTGGCCACCATCCGGTACATAAACACAAGAAGCGTATAGACGGCACCGACACCTTCAAACCGATCCAGTATCGGGACATCCCAAATCAACGCAAAGGCGATGTCACCTATACCCGAGTGGTCTGCGAAATCCGCCCGCAAAAAGCTGACCCTTACCGCACACGCATCACCCTCGGAGGCGACCGCATCCGGTACCCAGGCGACTGTGGGACCAAAGCGGGCTCATTGGAAACCGTCAAACTCCTTCTCAATAGCGTTCTTTCCACACCTACCGCACGCTTTGCATCATTCGATATCTCCAACTTCTACCTTGGCACACCACTCGACAGACCAGAGTATGCCCGCATCAAACTCTCCGATATTCCTGACGACTTTGTCCAAGAATACAGCCTCCACGACTTTGCACACAATGGTTATGTTTACTCGAAGTCTCCAAAGGCGTCTATGGCCTCAAACAAGCTGGCAAACTAGCCAATGATTTGCTCACTCAACGCTTGGAAATGCACGGATACTACCAATGTGCCACAACCCCTGGTCTTTGGCGACATAAGTGGCGACCAGTCCTGTTTGTCCTCATCGTTGATGACTTTGGCATCCAATATTCCGACCGCCGACATGCTGAGCACCTCCTGCAGGCCCTACAACAACATTACACAGTCACCACTGACTGGACAGGCACCAAGTTTGCAGGCATTGACATCAAATGGGACTACAACAAACGAACCTGCCGCCTCACCATGGACACCTACATTTCCGCCCTGCTACTGAAGTACGACCATCCCGACCACGTAAACCTCAGCATGCACCACATAAACACCGCGAAATCATCTACGGCGCCAAGGAACAGCTCCTTCCTGATAACGACACCAGTCCACCGTTAGGCGCTGCAGGCATCAAACGTATACAAGGCATTGTGGGCTCCCTCCTCTACTACGCCAGAGCCGTGGACAACAAACTGCTCGTGGCACTCAGCACCATCAGCTCGCAACAAACAGCTGCGACCCAGAACACAGCAGCAGCAGTCCACCAACTCCTTGACTATGTTGCAACATACCCCAACGATGGCATAACGTACCGTGCCAGCTCTATGATACTTGCTGCGCACTCAGATGCCAGCTACCTCACTGAGCCTGGCTCACGTAGCAGGGCGGGAGCACATATCTTCCTATCAGAGGGCGACCCTGTTCCCGGCATAACATGCCAGTCCTCACAATCTCCCAGATCATTAAGTACGTCATGGCATCTGCTGCTGAAGCAGAACTTGCAGCCTTATACATCACTGCACGCGAACTGATCCCACTACGTAATGCTCTGGAGGAAATGGGATGGACACAGCCCAAAACACCCATCCAAACAGACAACTCCACCGCCACAGGTTTCGTCAATGACACCATCATCCAAAGACGCATCAAAATGATCTGGATGCGACTGCACTGGCTCCGATGCCGAGAGGCCCAAGGGCAATTCCGTTTTTATTGGGATCGCGGCTCTGCCAACCTGGCAGATTACAGCACAAAGCACCACCCACCTGCATATCACCTGGCGCACCGCCCCACACATGCAGGTTAAGTCCCCGATGTAGCTGCAAGGGTGTGTAGCTAAGTACAATTATGGCCTAGGCCATACCCTGACCTTGGGACCTGTTAGCAGCCTTGGGACCTGCTAGCAGCCCCACAGGCCTAGGCCATACCCTGACCTTGGGACCTGTTAGCAGCCTTGGGACCTGCTAGCGGCCCCACAGGGCTGTTGGCAGCCTTGGGACCTGTTAGCGGCCCCACATGGTCTGGCCTTCAGCCACTTGCACAGCCACCGAAACACCCACATCTGGGACTGCTCTTTGCCTGCTAGTGTAGTTCGAGCCACCGTGCTCATAAATCTAGTAGGTAGATTTTATCACCACCATGGTGCTCTTCTTCACGAACCCCAGGTTTATGTCTGAGTGAAAGCCAGTCCTTTACAGCCAAAGGTGGCTGGAAATCCAGTAACATCCATGAGGTCAACCAAGGTATGATGCCGTTGTCCTTGACATAAATTGCTGACTGCCCTTGTGGTACCAGAGTCCTGATGTCACGTCCCAACATGATACCAGAATCAAAATCCCCCGAGATAGGCCGCCAAAACCCATCTTTATCATCCTCTTTCCAGAAACATGAAAAGGGTGCCAGAAAACTTCATATCTTCTGCACTCAAGTTTGATGTCTCTGACAATGTCTGACAGTCCCTTTTTGTTTTGACATTCCTTTGTTCCCAATTAGTGCCCATACCAAATTGTTTGTTGCCATGCATACTTCTTACCGTACAGACGACCTGCATGGATTTGATTCAACAATACTGGTGCCGGATTGAAAGCTTCTCTCCACTTGATGATCAGGTCTTGCAGGGCATGGAATGTTGGCATCCAAAGGATGGCACCCACAGGGTTGCATAAATCCCATTTTGGCTTGCATCCCAAACAAGACGAATATCATCATCAGACTTTGGAACACCAAAAGCGTGGGGACAATAAAGTCAACAAAACCAGTTTCAAGATATCATCTTTTACCAGTTTTCCTCCTACTCCCAAAGTAGCAATTCATAGTGCCACAATGGGGCAGGCGAAATTTTCCTTGTCATTTTGGTGGAGAAGATAAATGGAATAACAATTCTCCATCACGAGCGAGACCTCCACCAGTGTTGCCAATGCCAGAAAAATCGTGGTGATCCGACCATTCCCCCCAAAAGGTGGAGTTACTTGCACGTGTCAAGCAATCCACAATTGCCTCCTTGTTCAGTCGGCCCTCGGCATGGCTGGACTTAGGATTGGTTGTGAGCCATAGGAATTCCTCACGTGTGAGGTTCAAACGCCAGAATGAATGAGAAGCAAGGCGCAACAAATTGCAAGCTCTCGTCTCCAGTTCAGATTCATTGGGCCATGACCAAATCTCAAAGTCAATAGGAGCATCATCGCCCCTGGAGGTTTTAAGATGTGATCCTTTAATGGCCTGATCCTCCACAATTGTTGATGTATAGTCAACTTGCCGGTTCCCTGGGTAGCTTGGGATAACCGGTACGTAGGTAAGCTTTCAGAGATGTTGGAATGGCCCGTAAGCAAACTTTTTGTAAAAGCATTCCTGGGGGTCCATGTAGAAGGGATACAAGAAGCATCCTATAATTGCCTAAAGATAGCTCTTGTTCATCTGGGAGCATGAATCCCACAGCACAGCAATTTCATGTAGTCCAAGTACCTGGTTATTGGCTTGTTAGGAGAATATACTGAGGGGCATTGTACCCAATATTCCAACATGGGTGGATGGGCCCCCAAGTCCCAGGCAACTTCTGCCGAGAGTCTCGCAACGTCTTGTGTGCTCGTTGCAGGTATGGTCCTAAATCCTCCCCCATCTTGTCATCGATCATATTGAAGATTGTGACTGGTGGAAGATTAGGCTTCCTTAGTGCTGGTGGAGTCCATTCAGTGAATGTTGGACAAGAATTGCAAAGTGCCATTTCGCACAGTACCTCCACCGTAGTCAAGATGCCCCAGTGATGACAACAAGCAGAAATAAGATTGCTTTAAGTCAGGGTAGTCAATGGCATCCATGAGTGCATGTCGGAGATGTTAGATGGGCAGGAAATAATCACCATCTTGGCAGGTATGACTTTGAGAAGCTTTGAGAGGTGCTGTAAATCATGAACAGTCTGCGTGGAGCAGGCAATTACATCAACTTGAAAGGAGGGTGCTGCCAAGAGAAACATGCAGTTGGCAGCAACAACTTGGCCGTGGGGTGCAAATATTGTAGTACCAACTGTAGGTCTAGGTTAAAACAAACAATCCCTACAATGCTTGCCCCCAGGCAGCTGATATTAATCCCCAACCCACCGATGAGAAAACTATCTCAACCATGTTTACAAGATGCCGCTGTGCATCCCCAACCACCATGCTTAATCCGCATGCAAGTTCAGAGATAGCCAAGGTAGTTCCTGGATAGCAGGGTGATGCTTAGTGACATAGTCTGCTAAGTTGGTGGCACCAGCGCCAGTATGGCTGGAAGTGTTTTGGTTAATGCAACAGCGCAACCAGTGAAATCACATGTCCATGGCTCTAGTGCGCTTGGGTTGGATGGTGATGTTTACAATGCCGATGGTGGTAGAGTTGTTGGTTTGAATGGGAGTGGGTGGTTGAGGGTGGCCCATTTTGATGAGGAGGTGTCGCAAGGGAATTACTTTGCCTGCGTTGATGTATAGCGCTACGAGTTCGGCCTCAGCAGCAGAGGACATAACGTTTTTGATGATCTGCGCAATGGTTAGGGCGGCCCCATTGTTGTTGGGGTAATGGTCGTTTTCAGAAAGAAAGAAATGCCCTCTGGCACTGCTGCGTGCATTTGTTTCGGAGAGATAAGAAGCATCACTGTGGGCAGCAAAAATCATATCACCAGCTCGATACGTGACGCCAGCATTGGGGTGTGATAGGGCATAGTCTAAGAATTGGTAGACCCGGTCCAGTGTGGTCGCTGTAGGGTTGGCCTGTTGTGTTGCAAGTGAGCCAAGGGCCGTAAGCATATTGCAGTCAACTGCCCGGGTGTAATGCAGGAAAACTCCAATGACTTCCTGTACAAACGTTTTTTGGTGCTTTCCTAGTGCTGATGCAGTGTCAGCAGTGGCGCACAATTGTGGTTTGCTGCCGTAGGTGCAAGGCGCAGTGAGATATGGTTGATGTTGTGGTTTGGCAGGCTTGGGGTGATGGAAGCGCTGTCCAGCTTTTTTGCAGTAGCAGGGCATGGAGAGGCGGACAAGACGGATGCGGTAGTCCCAATGCAGAGTAAGCCCAATGTAGCGTCGTCCCTCCCAATCTGTGGAGATTTCATAGTGCCCTTGAAGTGTGTTGTTGAGATGATCGGCGTGTGCTTTGCCCTTGCTTTGCCAACATATTTCACACCGAAGTCATCGACACAGAGGGCAAAGCAGATGGGTTGCCAATTATGTGTCCAAAAACCGGGGTTGATTTTGCTTTGGTGGTATCGGTTGGATTGGAGGCGTTGTTCGAGGAGTTGCTGTGCAATGATGCCGGCTTGTGGGAGTCCATACATACCTTTTTGGATGAGCACAAAGACATATCCATTGTGTGCAATGTCATGGAGATGGTAGAGTTCAATGATGTTGGAGGGTATGTCGGACAGTTTGAGTCGCATGTATTCCGGACGTTCCATGGGCGTGTTGAGATAAAAATCTTTGATGTCAATGGTCATGAACTTGGCGTTTACTGTAGAAATGACACTGTTGAGGAGTATTTTGACAGTGATCATGTCGGCTGTGGGCGGGCCGCAGTCGCCCGGGAAGTTAATGCAATTACCACCGACTGTTAGGCAAATGCAATACTGATTGTCTTTTTCGGGGCAAAAGTTAGCCACAATACGTCCATACGTTACGTCCTTCCATCGGTCTTGTGGTACGTGTGTTTGTTGGATGAAAACAATGGTGTCGGTGCCTTTGACGATGCCGGGCAAACCTTGTGCAAGTCGGCCGAGCTCCTTTCCATATGCGTTCTTCCAGGTGTCACGGTATTTGGGGTTAGCAACAAGGTGGCGGTACTCCATTAACCTATTTGAAATTTGTCAGCTGTGTTGCTGAGGACAGCAATGAAATGGTCTTTCCATGTTTGGATGGCCGTTTCGGCAACGTTGCGGCAGTGGTCATCAGGTGGCACCAGTTGGTATGACATGCCTGAATCCAGGATGGCTTGCTTGTATGCTGTGGATGCTTCGTTGTCAAGGACTTGGCGCCTGGGTGAGAGTCCACATGATCGCATACGGGAGAGAGCTCTGGTGCGTGCTAGGATGAGTTCCCCCTCTGTCCTATTCTTTGTTGGCTCAACCCAAATCGAGTTGCTGTCGGTGTGGTAGAGGATCATCTGGTACCTGTTGCCTCTGCTGGATACATGGGGAAACTTACCCGTTTGGTCAGTGTAGACTGTGTCATAGGTGTCATAGGTCTTGATGTATATGTCCTGGTTAGGGAGTGAGGGGGCGGTGAGGTAGGGTGTGTTTGATGTAGCTCGAAGAGTTGTCTTAGTGGAGTGCACACCTTGGTGCTGGCTACGCATGTGCCCCTGCTGAGTTTCTTCCGACTGAGGAAAGTGCTTGTGTACGTTGGCGATAGTAACGAGGGGCCAGGTGTTGTAGTTCCCACGCCAAATTGCTGCCATCCATGTTGTTTTGGTGGGAAAACCCGCTGCGGCGTGGAGATACCGTATAGTTTGTTTGATGCTGGGTAGCTCGTAGACATTGAGGATGGTATGCTGCTCCCGCTCCCTGGATGATTTAAGGTGGTTCCGGACAGCTGCTGTGGAAGGCACGGCGTATTTTGTGTTGAGGGATTTTGTGCCACAAGGCGAGTCAAGAATGAGGGTATTGTCATTGACGTTGCGGGTGATTTGCCGTAGTGGTACCCGCCAAAGTCCGGTGCATGGGCATCTGTACCCCTGGAGGATGGAAGTGGCATTGATGTGGATTTTGTTGGAGTTGTAGAAGTCGACTTCATCCTTGTTGTAGATGGCCGTGTACCCAGCATCAGCAAACTTGCTGCCGCTTAGCAGCGTCTGTGTGAGATTGGGAACAATAACAACTTGGTCTGCGGGGGCGCGGACATTAAGCAGGAGTTGTGAGATGTGTGTTGCGTGTGCCGTCCCGCCAGTGGGTAGCAAGAAAACCTTGGTGGAAGGTGCAGTGGCGGAGTGAAAAGGATTGTGGAGTGCACCTGCTGTTGAAGTGGCACCGGTGTCGCTGATGGCGGAGGGTATCGTGCCATCAGCTATGCCATGCTTGACCTATAGTTTGGTCATGGAAGTGGTGCAGTGACGCCGTTTACGTTTGGTAGTTGGGTGAAACAATGGGGAGATGTTGCCAGTTATGTGGTGTCACCAGGCGGTGCTATCTTTGTCATTGTGCTGTGGTGGGAGGTTGAAACGAACTTTTGTTTCAGGGCTAGCAAGTGGAGACCAATAGTTTAGTGATTATAGAGAGGGCTATGGTGCACTACTATTACGTTTGTTTGCTTTAACCAAATTGTTAAGCAAACAGTCACTTAAAAACATTCGGTCTCTGCTGGATCCTATTTCTTGGGTTTGTACCAAGCTGGGCATTTGTCCTTATTTTTGTCCAAGGTAAAACACTCATCATCCTCATGATAGACACTGTCTTTCTTACACAAGTTGCAGAAACGAGGGATCCGGCTGCCTTCTGTAGGGGTCATGCCATTGGATCTGTTGCGCTGATGGCAAGGTACAGTGGGAGGTGAATGGGGTGCTCGGTTTGTTGGGGAAAGGAGGGCCATGAACTTGGCCTATTGCTCAAGGATGTCTTTCTGTTGGGCTTCGAGTTTTTGGAGGAGGGTGGTGTTATCCAGTGTAATGGCAGCGGCGTGTTCAGTGGCAGTCTCCAATGCCCCTTCCAAGCTGTTTGTGTACTCCCGTAGTGAGTGGTGGTCGGCGGTTGAGAAGGAGGATGTGATGTTGGGCGGAAAACGTGGTGGATTTTTGGATGAGCGGCTGTTGCTGTCAAAGAAACTGATGGCACTTTCAAATCCGCCCGAGCGTGCTTCACGTTTGGCATTGAACTTCTCCTTGCACTTGTAGATGGCGATGAAATGGGTTCTTGCTGCCTCCCAAGTTTTGTTGGCGGACGGCTTGATCTCCCATGCTTGCATCTCCTTGTCGTCAAACATTTCGGAGGCGTACATGCTCTCGACGTAATGTTGAATCTTGTGGCCTCTGCGGCTGGGACACCGATGTCACGACAGAGCTTCTGTTGCTTGTCAAGCTCACGGGCAAACTTCGTGATGTGGCACGTGAGGTCACATTGGACATGAAAGGCTTGGGCAGCTTGCTTTTTTTCGAGGGTTGTGACAATGCACCACTTGGTTCGGAGATGCTAGACGATCGTCTTGATTGTCTGGCGACTGTAGCCCACGTAATTATCTTCGAGCTCTTCAACATACGTGGGATTGATGGCTTTGCGCACGATTTTGTCAACGGTGAGCGCTTTGGCGGCTTCTTGCTTCCAAAACTCTTGGCAGGCAAGGTTGTGCAGGCCCGTGATCAACGCTAGATTTGTGAGCATGGTGGTTGGTAGGCGATTGACGTCGATGTCCAGGTTGCCCGTAACAGTTCAATACTTGGCATCAGTGAGCACGAGTGCAAGATGGCCATGACGTCTGCCCCAGCTCATTGTTTTGATGGCTGCCGCGATTTTTGCGATTTGTTGCCGGAGATGGTTGACCGTGGAGGTTGTTGTTTGGCCGACAATCTTGTCGAGAGGCAGTGGCGTGAAAATGGCTCGTACGGCCTTGTAGACAGTGGCTTCGGGTGTTGCTCGGTGCAAAATTTAGGAATCACTGCTGAGCATAGCAAATACGTAGATGTTGATAATAGTGTGATTACTAAATTATGACTGGTTTGTGCTAGTCCATTTGGTATAGTAATCAGGTAGACAGGTAAAGTTCTAAGTCTGTACCGCTGTGTAAGTAATGAGGTACACAGGTAAAGTATGTGTCCGTTGTATATTGTATGTGTACGTAAGTATTGTATACATAGCACTTGCCAATTCCTAGGGACCATGCCTAGTATGTGACTAGCTAGGTCCGGGTCATCGAATGAATTCAACGCAGTGGTGAGCTTGGTGGCATGGTTGGAGTAGTGCAGACAGGGCAATAGGTCCAGGAAGCAATTCAGCTGCTAGATGCGGCTGATGAACTGGCGAATCAGAACCCTGTAGGGCTTCTTCAACCCGTTACTAATGTAGAAGTGCTGCGTCTCAGCAGTGTCATTACGGAACATGGTCAATAAATGGAAGCTGACGATTCCATGAATGACCCCCAAGACTGCTCACGCTTCTCGGGATGTTCTTCCCCATAAAGATCTGACCATAGAGAACAGTCAATTTGTTCACTCACGATCTTCTTCCAGGGGCGCCTTGCTTCCTCCGTGAGTAGGTTGGAGTAGAGGCTGAACACTTGATTGATGACAGACATAACAGCCACGTCAGCTTTCTTAGCGGCTTCTAGGGCCTTTTCATAAGCTTTATCTTTGGGAGGATTCGCATCCGATCCTGAGTAACTCTTACAAGCTTCTTCGGCCTTGGTTGCCTTCTTGATGCAATCTTTCTGGTCCTTGCAGACCCTATCATATGTTGCATCAAGGCCCTTCTGCCTTACGGCATCTAGGGCTGCGTTGACATGCATCAGGAATTGCTTGGGAGTACCGTGTGACCACACGGATACCCTCAACTCTACCTTGCTAGGCAGGGTGAGCTTCATCGTGCTGGCAGTAGTATCTACTGCCAGCGCATCTTGAACTACATCCCTTTCGGGTATGTATGGCACGGGCGGCTTGTTCCGTCTCGGGTTCCTCTCACACTCTTGGCATTTAAGTCCATCAGGGACTGCCTTAGAGGTGCTCATTCTCTTTAATGCGTCACCTAGGCGTGCACTTATAAATAGGGCTCTAAAAAAGCTCCTAGGGGTACCGCTGACGTGCACGAATTCTCGTGGCTGATGCGACGTAGTTGCATTTTGCACACTCTCGTATTACGTAGCTGACGACGGGTCTGCTTGCGCAATGGAGCACGAGTGACGGAGTGGAGGGAAAAAAGTTTTTTGGTGGCTTTCACGCAAGAAGATCACGGAAACGGCTATCTATAGATAGTGACCTAAGCCGTTTAGAGATAAAAATACTAAATACCAATATTGTAGATAAAGGTGTTATAGATTTGTTGATAATGGTAATTTGTGAGCTTATCATTTAGTGATTACAATGAACAAATGAGGATGGGATGTCAATGCAATCCCAACAAAATAATGTGATTCTGTGTAGGTTTCTACACATTTCTGGTATGTTTATACCCTTCTCATGAGGGTGTTCTGACAGAGTGTTCTCTTGTTGCTTAGATCCAAAGATATGGATCTTTATCATTGTCAGGACCTCTCATCACTTGGGAGGTCAGAATGATCCCTTACTTGGGAGTTTTCAAAGTAGTCCATATTGTTACTAATAAGGGTACCAATGAGGGTGCTAATTAAGGTAGGTTCTTGGCCTATGTCAGGAGGTTATGATGAGTCCTTACTTGGGAGTTTTCGAATAGGTACCTAAGGGTACTAATTAAGGTAGGTTCTTGGCCTATGTCACTCGTCCCCACAACTGGAGAATCAGGGTGAAAAAAAGAGCGGGAAAAAACCTGCATGAGGAAAATGTTCTTATCCATGTAGTTTTATGTACAAACTAAAAAGTCTGTGACTGTGTGTTAAAGTGGAAATGTTTTGTATAGAAGAGGGAGATGACAAATAAAAAATAACATGCTTAATACTAGTTAAGTAGGTTAAAAAAGGTGTGACTCTTCTGATATTTAATTGTTCAGATTTTGTTCCGCGTTGAACCCTGGTTGTCCTATTTGTATGAATTGTCGTGATAGTCCAAGGATCACTTTCTTACTAACTCTCTGACTTGCTGAGGATACCGTCTTTCTTAAGAAGTACTTGATACCAATTTTATAATCCCGATCACGGCGTGAGCGATTTTTCCACATAGTGTTGAGGTCTGTTTGGTGCTGCCTATGTTCTCCTATTTTATTCCAGTCAGCAAGGAAGGGAACGTCGAACAACATGTCCCAGCCAAATATTGCTGCACCTGGGGAGGCTTTTAGTGCTGTATGGTAAGATGAGCAAATGGCCCATGCGGTGTTGGTTAGGAACGCATCTACGTCACTGGCAACTACTGTATTGGCTCTAACTAGTTCAGTAGTGCAGAGCATTCCAGTAATTACTTGATGCAACTGCTCCAGTATAGCATGCGCTTGTGTTCAAAGTGAAGTTTGAATCCGCTTCCATTGTCATAAATAATGTATTGACAATGTGGATAATGGCTAAACCAGATCTTATTCACTAAGTTACTTATCATTGCAGATGATTTGTCAAAGTATGGTAACTTAGGAGTGGTATGAGTCTTAGTGCCGGTTTGAGATATTTTTGGTCACTTTTGGTCACTTTCTGCAAAATGGTCACTGGATTTACCAGTTTATAAGTTATAAATTGCCACCAAAATACTATCCTGTTACAATAAATTTCATTATTCTACTATTACCCCCAATTCTTCTTCCCACATGACAAACAGATCTGGGGGGGTATTGACCGGACAGGGTGAAAAAACCACAGCAGGTGGCTGATTGCACTGTGGGAAAAACCTTTGGTCACTTTTCTCATGTGATTATGTATATAACTCTGTTGTCAACATAACACATCCAGCCAAAAAAAGTGTCAGGTTCATCCTCCATGCTTTTAAAAAAAAACCTAATAAAACAAAATTGCAATCACATACCCTCACTTACTCAGATGTCTTCAATGCCTGAGAAATACACATGATCACTCTGTTATGTATATAACAACGTCACGAACATAACCTGAGTGGTTGGGCCAATAAGAGACTATGTTTTACACCCATTTCTCACCAATACGACACAAAGTTATATATATAACAAATGCATAAACTTACCGTCTCCCTAAGAAAAATATCATACTATGAAAAAACTCTGGGATCACACTGCTATGTATATAACAACGTCACGAACATAAACTGAATGGACTGCCCAAAAAGAGACACCTTCATAGCCATTCCTCACCAAGATGACACAAAGTTATATATCACTCTGTTATGTATATAACAACATCACGAACATAACCTGAGTGGTTGGGCCAATAAGAGACTATGTTATACACCCATTTCTCACCAAGACGACACAAAGTTATATATATAACAAATGCATAAACTTACCTTCTTCTTAAGACAAATATCATACTCTGAAAAAACTCTGGGATCACACTGTTATGTATATAACAACGTCACGAACATAAACTGAATGGACTGCCCAAAAAGAGACACTGTCATAGCCATTCCTCACCAAGACCACACAAGGTTATATATATAACAAATGCATAAACTTACCTTATCGTTAATAAAAATGTCATACTCTGAAAAACTTCGGGGGGTTGTAATGCACCCTGAGTCCTTCTCCTCTTTGGAGGAGCCCATTCATCAAAATCGGAGGGTATCTCTGGCCAAGCCACATCGCTCCTTTTTTGTCTGTGTTTGAAATTCCCCTTCAATGCGTCCTCGTGTGTCCTAACCCATCGCGATGCTTCGTCCTGAACTCTTTCACAGAAAACAAACAATCCCGGCCACGGCGAATCGAAGAGGTCATTGAACTCCCTATTGTACCGTTCCATGACATTATTTGTCCTTTGATGTCTTTTACACACACAGAGAAGCAGCGTTAATTCTCATGTCATATCTGTGTTCTCCAAAAGTCAGTTATACTAACATATCCCGTCGCCAATCTCCCTTCCCATTACCATACTTCATCTCAATAGCGCGAAACTTGTCGTCACCATACAAGTCCGTCGGTCAAGTGTTCCTTATCAAATTGCATCCCTACAGGGTAGAGTTCCAAAAGGCGATTTTTTTTGGTATATACATAACAATGTCATGAACATGTGTTGTTATATATGTTGGCCCCAAAAGGCCCCCCCCCCCCGGGGGGGGGGCCCCACCCCCCTCCCCCCCGGGCGGCACCCGGCCCCCCTTTCCGCCCCCGGGCCCCCCCCCCCCCCCCCCCCCCCACCACCGCCCCGTTTGTGTTGTGGTGTGGTGGGTAGGGCGCCCCGCCCGGCCCCCGCGCCCGCCCCCCCCCCCCCCCCCCCGCCCGGGGCCGGGGGGGCCCGCCGCCCCCCGGCCCCCCGGCCCCCCCCCCCCCCCCCCCCGCCCCCCCCCCCCCCATATACATAATAATGTCATAAACATACCTTTACTTTCGATCAATCAATCATGATGCCACAAAAGCGTCCGAAAAACATATATTGGAATATCCATAACAATGACATAAACATGTGTCGCATATACATAACAAGGACATGAACACACCTAGGTGTGACCATTTCACATGTGGCTGGAAAGGGATGCAAAAAGTGATTGTTGGTGTATACATAACCACGACATAAAAATATGTTGGTATGTACATAAGAAAGACATAAACATACCTGTATGGGATCATTTCACATGTGGCCCAACAAAACAGATGGGCAGAAAAAAAGCGATTTGTTGGTATATACATAATAATGTCATGAACATGTGCTGTTATATACATAATAATGTCATAAACATACCTTTTTTTCAATCAATCCTTGTTATGTACATAACATATCGATGTACATATCGATTTTTTGCAAACAAAGGAGCGTTGCAGTTGTGTTAATAAAATAATTCGCGTTATGTACATAAACAATTGATATACATAAAACAGACGTACCTGTGCCGCGAGTTATGTACATAACAAATCGATTTTGCACAAACAAAGTAGCGTGACAGTGCAGTGGCGTAATAAAGTTTCGCGACGATTGCGTAAAAACGACTTCCCCAATGTGACAACTCCATATTGGGAGTCATTCAGGCCCATCTTGATCAGCGTCGTTCGATTCGTTCGGTGCGACCACTGCTCACATGTAAAACATTCATGCTGCTGCACGTGAAAAAACAGTCACAGCAAGCACATTTCACGATCTACTCTACCAAAAGGTGTCCCTTCAAGATGCGATCATGGTGGTATTGCATCATCACAATCCGATGATGCCAAAACAATCATTTTGCTCATTGTTCATTGTCGGTCATTCTAATTGGGCTGATATTTGCATGGTGGTGGAAAGCAGTTCTGGAGCAGCCTGCATGCAGCGTGGGTGTGGTATTGTATCTACCAGTAAGGTGGTACCTTACCATACAAAAAATTAGCGATGTGGCACAAATTAGTGAGCAATCAACGGATATTTAAAATGTGTGCATCGAAAACGGGCATTTTTGCTTATCAAAACCTACATTCCCTAATATGTGTAGACCCGTATAGTATGATATATTTAGTATTCATGTACGTATGTGAATAAGCATACCCCATGATTATGTATATAACAATTTGAATGCTTACAGGATGGTTGTTACGCAGCAGGCAAGAAATGTGTGATTAAATGATATACAGACATTAATAAAAATAAACGGACAAACATTAGCTTATATTCAGACATGTTGACATGTCGGACTTTGATATACAGCCATTAATATAAAATAATACTATCAAATTTCGTCGAGTTATTTAAACATAGTAAGTTTCCTAAAAATCAATATACTGTATATCTAGTAATTTCAATTTATATAACCCGTTTATATGTATACGGACATTAATATAAATTGTTGTTACATTTTAAGATTCGAAACGTTTAAAATCTTGTTTGTGTTCTCCAAACGTCCATAAACTATATTATATAGGCCATTTTTTGGTGACCATTTTGCAGAAAGTGACCAAAATCGACCATAAATATAAAATACCTTAGTGCCCTTTTGCCCCCTGTTATCCTTGGGAGTAACCGCTTCTGTGGTTACCGGCAGTTCTACTACTTCAAACCAACTAGAAGCTGGATCCATCATAGTAAGACACATAAAATCAATTTCTGTCCCATCCTTACCTTTGAGGGTGTATGGTCCAATTAGATCCACACATAATGCCTCCCAAGGGTTTGTGATGACAAGCTTAGCAGGGAGCTTCCCGTACTTGTGCTTGTGTTGTTTGTTGACTTGACATACACGACAGTTTTTGACAATTGATCGGATGGTACGTCTCATATCTTTCCAATACATTGCGGCGTGTAACGTCTCTTCAAGACATGTATGTCCAGGATGCTGCAAATAGTGGTGATACCAGGTAACTGCTTGACTTTGAAGAATTTTTGGGATGACCATTGTGCCGTCCTTACATAATAATTGTGTATCATCTACTAATTGAGTGGAATACTCTCATGTTTACTAAGTTTCTTCAAAGTTGCATCTGTCGTCTGGGCTTGTGCAATTTCCTTCACTGTTAAGGGGTAAATTACATCTTCGGCGCTGCAATAAGCAAACGCCAGATTAATATCTTCCTGATGATCATGGGTGCCGTCAGCACTTAATGCATGTTTGGTGTAATGACACCAGAATTTTGTGAACGTCATCCAATTAGCGTTGTCATCTTGGGTTGGGTCGGAGTCTAACCAAGAGATGGCATCAGCAACAGTGTAATGGATGCCTTTTCTGTGCACAATATCAGGACCATACTCTTCAAGTAATAATCTCCACCAATAAACATGATCTGACCTTAGTCCAGCGGCATCTTGGATTAAGTTTTTATGGTCTATGTAGACCTTGATTGTTTGTCCCCACATAGCATGCCTTTGAACTCCTTAAGTGTCTCCACTATGGCCAGTAGTTCAATTTTGGTCACACTGTATTTTTGTTGTGTTACAGACAGTTTTCTGCTGAAAAACGCAAGAGGCCAATTACCTTGAGTAATCACTGAACCAAGTTGCTTAGATGAGGCATCAGTGCATATTTCAAATTCTTTTGAAAAATCAGGGTAGGATTAAACTACATCTTTTGCAATAGCTGCTATTATGTTATCAAATACTATTTGATGTACCTCAACCCAATACCAAGGTCTCTTCTTGGTTTTCTTGGCTTTGGTGACTTTAGTATGACCACACTCTCCTACTTAAGAGGTGAGTGGAACAAGCATTTCACTTTGTCTTGCCCAAAGATCTCTATAGTACTGGACCATGCCCAGAAACCTATGGAGGTCTTTGACTTGTTTTGGCAGTGTAATTGAGAGTATCGCTTGCACTTTGTTTGGTTGTGGCTTAATGCTAGTCCTGGTTAGTATACAACCCAAATATTCTGTCCTAATAACGCAAAACTTTGATTTTGGGGCATTGTCTCTCAAGCCCGCATCTCGCAGTCTGGTTAATACTAACCTTGAATGATCTAGGTGGTCATCCAGATTTGCCCTGGTGATGCAAACCAAATCCTCGGGATAAGTTCTTATGAACTCTGAGGCTACCATTAGCTCTGACATCTTTGCGTGAAAGATGCTGGGAGAACGTGCAATCCCCACCGGTAATCTGAGATATGAGTACTTTCCCAGGGGGAAAATGATGGTGCAGATTTTGGATCCAACAGGATCCAATCTTATGGCGTAGTAACCCATGTTTAAATCAAGTGCTGCGGCAAGAGGAAAACCTTCTAACTCTTGCAAAACTGTACTGATTTTAGGTAATGGAAACGGTTTCCTAACGAGCCGTTTATTTACTTCCCTAAAATCAGAGATAAAGCGGACAGTCTTATCATTTTTTGGTATTATACATGTGGGTGACGCCCATTCTGATGCAGGCTGAAACTCTAATACCCCCAGTTCACAGAGCCTATTTAATTCTTTGATTATGATCTCTTTGTGTAATTTTGGTACTGGGAATGGTCGGCCATGATATGGCTTAGCGCCTTCCTTTAGTTCTAAGGAGACGGGTTCTGTGTTCCAATCACCTAGTGTTCCATCAAAAAGTTCCTCATATTCTGTGAGTAACTCTAGTAACTTATTTTGGTCTTGGAGACTAAGGTGAGTACAGTTGGTGCTAACATCTGATTGGAGGTCTGCCTTTTCATATTTAGCATCTAGGATATGGACCACTCTCTGTGTTGCTTCCTGCATACTACTGGGTTCATGTGCCGAGCTGTTGTTCACGGCCCAGGCTTTCTCCATTGTTGACTTAGTCAGACTATTGATGTCTCTCATTGGCAAAATGATTCATTAATTGTTATTTCTTTTGTTAAAAAATCTTAAACAATGCCTAACTCCTTCATAGTATTACAACCAAGAATGAGGTCATGCATTGGCTTACTCATTTTGAGGTCATACATTGGCTTAGTCATCTTCTTCTTATCATACTCTATAACGTCTGGTTTTACCAGATACTCCTTGCTGGTTGAGTAATCAAAAACCTTTATGTCAACTTCACTCCTTCCTTTGGTGAGGAAGTCCCCGTTTGATGTGTGCCAAGAAGTTGGCACCTGCCTAGTCAAGTAGGGGAAATGCATGGATGTTCCCTTTTCATGGAACATCAAGTCCCCATCAGATCCACTATCAAATAGGACCTTGAGGACTTTGTTACTTTTGCAACTTCTCCCAGAGTGTGTGTGTGTGTCTTGTGAGACCTTTCTGGTAGAATATATCTCTGTTCTATAATTTTTCTGTTCTCGAACAGAATTGCATTTAGAACAGCTGATTTGTCGCTATAAAATAAAATACAATTCGATTTTAAAATAATTGTTGTTCTATATCACTTTGCACTGTTTTGCATTGTCATTATTCCTTCCAATTATTTTCGCTCGCATTGATTTCATCCGCATTGCCCTTTGTCGCCGCCACCTCAAAATGGAACCAGCTCCTCAAGAAAAGATGAGCGACAAGGACAAGATTGCTCCTCGGTCGCTAATCCATGATGGTTTTGTGTACATACAAAAGAGCATCACGACAAAATTTGTTGTGTTTTATTGTCGCCATCATCGAAGCTGCGACTGCAAAGCCCAGCTGCGTCTCGAGATCCACAGCTTGGGTACTGCCAACATTGCCAAGTCACTCATTGAAAAAGCGCACGCTCGCCAGTGTTGTTTTAAGAATGGATTTTCCGAGGCCGAGATCGCGGATTACGACTGGGACGGGAAGTTCCCTTTCACTGATCTAAAGCCCTCTGACGCGAATTGTTCATCTTTCCCATCGAATATCTCTGCTTGCTCCTCTTCCCCCCGTTCTTCGTTTGGCTCTGGGTGCCCCCGTTCTTTGTCCTACTCGGATTTGGTTGATTGTCGTGTATCCGGTGACGAGTCTTTTCTGCCCAAAGTTCGAGTTGTTGAGGCTCCCGCTCCCGTTGTCAACGTCAAGGGCGACGTAGAACAATTGGCACGGAAAATGGCGGTCGAGAACATGATTGGAAGCTTTAAGTTTCTACCTACACCACAGATTTTGAACGCGCACTCATGAACCAGTGTGGCATTCAATTCAACGGAGGCACACACATTGGATGCCTATTCCACTTCAAGCAAGCATGGCGTAAATACCTTATTGTTGAGTGTAGTTTCACACCACAAGATGTCACACCTGCAATGCAAGTTGGAGCATTGGACCTCCTTACAATATTACCTCTTGATGAGGTGGAACCCATTGGAATCCCATATGTTCGCAGTGTGCTTGAGAAGGATGTAGACACAGAACAGCTCGAAAAGTGGGATAAGTTTTGGAAGTACTTCTATTGCCAATGGATTCCAATCAAGGAGTCTTTGAATATCATGAATGCAGATGACACGTATAAGTCCTTTGTGAATCGGACTAACAATGGGATGGAAAGATACAATAAACGATTCAACAGTCTATTTTCTGCAGGCTCAAGGACTCCTACTTTAGCTGAGTTTGTCACAACTTGTGAAGAGGAAAGTCATCAGCAGTACAACGATCTTGATGACATTCGAATTGGCCGAATCAAGATGCCTGTGTACAAGGTAAAAACTATTCCAACTATCCCTAGAGAGTATTTTGCTTTCGAGGAGACCCTGCTTGCAAATGTTTGATACAGATTGCAGTTCATACTTTTTCATGTCATTGATCACAATGAATTTAGTAGCTATTATTTGTGTTTTGAAGTATTTAGTGAATAATAAATTAGCGACACAATTTTTTGACACAATCCTTATGCTTTTAGTGCTAGCTCGGGACAAAAATTTTGTTTTCCAATTAGGGGATGTTTAAGGCAACCCGAGGTTAGAGCTCTTTGTGTGGCCAACTGTAAAGGGATATTTTTATGGCAGCTCAATGTTAGTCTTTTTATGGCAGCCGGATATTAGGTTTTGTTATTGATTCATTTCTTTCTAGAACAATATCTTGATTGTTCTAGAACCAAAAAATTCTAGAACAGGAAAAATTGGTAATCCCTAGGAACTAGTATTTCTGTTCTAAATATATCTGTTCTAGAACAGAATCACACACTATTTTTTGCACTATATATGACGGCATTTTTGCGTTTCTGTTAAGATGTATGGTATGTTTATTTAGCACCCGAGGGTTAAGGGACATTTTATGGTTACGCCCGAGAAGGTGTGTCAGCACTGGAGCAGGAAGCCGGCCTAGGCCGGCAATTTACAGTGTTATTGGATTCATTTCTATAGAACAATTTGATGTATGGTGTCTAAGGTTAGGCCCAAGAAAGTGTGTCGGCACCAGAGTGGGAAGCCGGCCTAGGCCGGCAAGTTACAGTGATATTGGATTCATTTCTATAGAACAATTTGATGTATGGTGTCGAAGGTTAGGCCCGAGAAGGTGCGTCAGCACCGGAGCGGGAAGCCGGCCTAGGCCGGCAAGATACAGTGTTATTGGATTCATTTCTATAGAACAATTTGATTGTTCTAGAACCAAAACCCAGAACTCATATTTCGGTTCTAGAATTTTTTGGTTCGAACTCATATTTCTGTTCTAAAAAATATCTGTTAGTGACGGGCATTTTTGTGTTCTGTTAAAGATGTAAGGCACCAGGGGGAGGAAGTAACAGTGTTATTGATTTTTCTATAGATTGATTTTGATTGTTCTAGAACTGAAAGATTCTAGAACAACTAATAATATTTGATTTTATCATTTTTTGCTTTCTTAAAATTTAGAACACGTGAGTATTTTTGAAATGACTTACTTTTTTGGAACCAAGGAAGTTTTTTAAATTATCGATTCGTTTTCTTTCTAGAATGCTATGTCGGCAGTTCTAGAACCAAAAAATTCTAGAACAGAAAAAAATGGTACCACTTATCTTCAGTTGCTAAGTGGTACCTTGCTTTGGCAACTGCAGCAGTGACCCTTCCTTCTTTTTGACTTGTGGAGGAAGTGGTCGCACTATTGAAAAAGGCACCCGACATTTGGGGTCCGACAGTTCGGCAATTATCTCACTGTGTGTTTTACTTGTGATTTTTGAGGAGAGATTTTTTTGATCTTGCATTAGCATGGTATCATAAACAATTCGATTATTTAAAATCGAATGTTCCAATGTATTATTAAGATTTTTTAAATCTCTTATAATCTTGGTATTTAAATTACTATTCAAATCATTTATTGAGACGAGTTATCGGTAGTTTTGCACGGACTAGGGTAAGTATAACTTGTTTGTTTGTTACATTTTAGTTTCTTACAACTTGTATTTAGTTCCCCAGTACTACTGTACCCAGATTTTCAGGATGAATCGGAGTCATTGCTGTCACTATCGTGATGGCGCTTGCAAGGTTCTTGTTAGATTTCTCAAGTTTCTCAATCTTTGTGGAAAGCTGCAAATATGACGGCTAAAAACAAAAGGAGCACTCCTGCTCTGTCTTTCATCCGTGTGACGGACGAAAATGACGTCACATCTGATGTAAACACATTTTTACAACCTTACATCAATCGAAAGATCGCTTTCTGAGCTTTCGAATGGTGTTCTTATTTTGTTCTTTTGAACACTGTTTCACAAGTTATTGTCTGTTGAATAAAGCATATTGGAACGATCCGATCAATTCATTCTTGTAGAAAATTGGTATGTTTCTACAGTACTATACTAGAGCTACTTCGTTCGTTCCAAAATTCTTTTTTTAATTTACTCGAAATCAGTTTTTGGAATCCACTGTCTATCCGGCTGGGTATCATGATACCTCTAAGATATGCTATACATGCCAAATCTGCAGGACCTAAACCTGTATGTACCCAGTGAACACCCATTAGGATACTTGGTTACTTATATAGGTACCATTGGTCATTAACCCAAAAGGCCCATTCTAAGAACCACCCAAAGAGCGAAACAATATGGACAAACGCATACAAGCAGAATAGTTTGCCATAAATTAGTTATCACCTAATTAACAACCATCTATGAGTTTTGCGCTGTCTAGCAGTGATAACTAATTCTTTTTTATCTCCAGCATTGCAGCATTGCAATCAATCGAACACCACCCTGTTCATCACCAAAACCATGGCCTCTCCAACCACCAACGAAGCTGCTGTTTGCAAAGCTGTTTGCGCCATCATCGCACCCATGTCAATTGACAAAATCATCGGTCAACCATCAAACTCCACTGTAAACCTTCTCAAACAACAAGTCACAAAAATAGCGGCTGCAGTGAAGACTACGAGTTGGGGCGGCCGCCATGGCCATCTAGCACTTGTCCTCAGCGACGACGAGTATTGCCTTGTCACCGGTGACGCAACGCAGACGACTACGCGCCTCGTTGCTCCACCCATTGTACCAACCGCGCTTGTGAACAACACAACAATCACTCTTCGCGCACGCATCACTGCAGACCATAACCTCGAGTGCCAAGAGTTTTGGAAACAAGAGGCCGTCGACGCGGTCATCGTCGAAAAGATTGTTCGAGAAGGTGTCGACGCACCGTACATCGAAGAACTCGACAACGATTTCATCGGCTACAGCACACAAACGGTGAAAACTCTCATTGAACATCTCCGTCATGAATGGTGCATCGTCACGACATTGGAATGCAAGCAAGCCGCTGCAGCCTTCCACATCCAATGGGACCTCACGTCCCACATCACGAAGTTCGCATGAGACCTCGACAAACAACAAAAGTTGTGCAGGGACATCGGAGTTCCCGCCGCCGACGCCACAAAGATCCAGTACTATGTCGAAAGTATGTACACTTCCGACATCTTTGATGACAAGGAGATGCAGGCATGGGAGATCAAACCCACTGAAGAAAAAACCTGGGAGGCCGCCAAGACCCATTTCGTCACGCTCTATAAGAGCAAGGAAAAATTCAACGAGGAGCAGCTCACACGCACCGACGGCTATGCGAGCGCCCACAGCATTGTCAGTGAACCTTTTTTCTCCGGTGTACCAGCCACTGTCGTATCCACAACAGGCACCATGTCTCCATCAGACCAACAGAGCATGATGGAGTACACCGACCATGCTGCTTTTCTCACCACAGCACAAAACCAACTCCTCCAAAAACTGGAACGCCAGCAAGAAGAACTCCTCACCCAAACAACAAAGTTCATGACTCTCCTCAATACCAAGACTCCTGCACCTACACCAACCAACACCAACACAGGACATCCACGCTCAACCCGCAATGCACGCCCCAGTAAAAACTCTTGATTCCCTTGACACTGCAACTCCTGCAACAAAGATGCAGTCCATCATGAGGATGACAACTGCTACGCCCTTGACAAGAACAAGGACAAAAGGCCATCATGGTACGTGGCCCATAAGTAGGATACAGTGGGACCCAGCAGTAATTCTTATTTAAACACCTTGCTGTCAGCAAACAAACTTAAAAGTAGTGCGCCCCACTTTTTGTTTGAATCAAAAAACTACTGGGCCCCGCTCTCTAACACCTCACACCACCGACCCACTGTCCGTTTCTGCCTTCCAACTCAACATCGAGACACCGATAGCAAAACATGGCGGCGACAACAATCACAAAAGACACATCATCGCATCACAACCCACCACACAGCCAAGACACCTTTCATGTCAACCACAGCTCTCAAACAAGGCATCATGGATGGATCCATAGCCTCCGCTATAAGCGACACAGGAGCAACCTCTACTGCAGGAGCACCCCATGATCCCTTCAATAAAACCACCACCATCTCATCTAAAGTTTTCCTCCTACCCACAGGCGGTACGGCCAAGGCCACCACAGTAGCAAAACTCCTACACAAGGTACGAACTCCAGCCAACATGGTTGACATTGTCCCTTCCCTTGCACAAACACTACTCAGTGGCAGCAAGTTTGCGGATGCCGGGTACACCGCGGTGTATGAAAAAGCAGAAGTCAATTTCTACGAAGCCAACACCATTCACATCACCGAAAAGGCAGTACTAACAGGATACCGCTGCACACGCACAGGTCTATGGCGTGTGCCCCTACGACCAGTCATCACAAACGAACACAAGGATACACTGGTACTCGACTCAACCCGTGGACACCAGTCCACCAACACACGCTACAAGGTCCCTCCCACAACAAGAGTTCGCAACTACTTAAACGCATCACTTGAGGGCAAGAAGCACTCCATCCTCAATGTATACGAACTACCAAGCATCGAACAGACAATCCGATACCTCCATGCAGCAGCAGGGTACCCAACAAAAAACACCTGGCTAACAGCCATCCGTCACGGCAACTACAGTACCTGGCCACTCATCACCATTAAAAATGTGAACAAACATTTTCCACAATCAGAGGAAACTCAACAAGGGCACATGAAAAATCAACACCAAGGTGTACGCTCCACCAAGCAACACGTTCAACCCATCAAACCACCAACAACAAACCCACAACAGAATGATATCTACATCAAGACCTACGACACCAACAACACACTGTACACCGACCAAACTGGAAAGTTTCCACATGTTTCCAGCAGAGGTTTTTGATATCAAATGATCCTCTACCATGTCGCCAGCAATTCCATCTGGGTCGAACCCACCAAGAACAGAACGGAAGGCGAACTCATCCTTGCATGCTCCCGAGCCCTCCTACGCATGAAAGCCTGCAACATAACACCGCAGCACCAGGTCCTTGACAACGAAATCTCCGCCGCCTACAGAGACACCATCACCACCTCCGCCATGACTTACCAACTGGTACCACCCGATGATCATCAACGGAACATAGCCAAAAAGGCCATTCAAACATGGGAAGATCACTTTGTCTCAGCATTCAGTGGCACTGCAGACAACTTCCCCCTCCACCTCTGGTGTCAGCTCATCCCACAAATGGAGCGTCAACTCAACTTACTCCAACAATCAAACAACAATCCCAAGATATCGTCCTATGCACACCTTTACGGCCACCATGACTACAACTCTCACCCCTTCGTTCCTATCGGAATGGAGGCACTAGTCCATGACAAGCCCCACCGCCAAAAATCATTCGCACAACACTGCACGAAAGGGTTTGTATTAGGAACCTCAACCGGACACTACCGCTGCTGGACTGTATGGACACCTGTCTCCCGATCAACACGCATCTCCGCAACAGTATTTTTCAAACACAAATACATCACCAATCCCACAGTCACTCCTACAGATGCCATCATAGCTTCCACCACAAATCTCGCAAACGTCCTCATGTCCAACACCAAAGCAGCACACCTCAATGCAACACAACTGGCCGATCTCACTCGACTACACAACATCATCTAGCCCACGCCCACTGATAAGTCATCTGTTTCTCCAACAGTCACCACAAAAGAACCTACAGCACCCAAGCGGGCACACCCTATTGTTTCAGACTCCGACAGCGACACAAGTCCCTAGTCTAGCAAGTCCACTACACTGCGCCCACTTTCTACACCCAAACAACCAGCTGCCACATCTCCAAGGGTGACCACCATGCCACCACAAATACACATCACAGCATCTTCAAAGGTGGCACCACACACAGCACCTGCATACAACACCCGCAGTCGCATACAAACCATCACGCAAGAAACAATGCTACATTTTTCCCGACTCCCAGCACCACCCTTCACAGCCCAACGTGCGGCATCACGGATGTTCCCCACAGACTTCATCAATGCCATTCTAAATGAAGACACAGGTGAACTCATGGAATACCGACACCTCATCAAAGACCCCAAATACGCTACCATCTGGAGAAAAGCATATGGTAAGGAACTTGGCCGATTAGCACAAGGCATCCCCGGCCTAGTCCAGGGAACAAACACCATTGTGTTCATCGCTAAAGACGACATCCCTACAGATCTCCACAGAGAAGTCACCTACGGTCGCATCACCGTCAGTGGCAATAGAATCCATTTTCCAGGTGACTGCGGCACACCCACAGCAGACATGCTTACAACAAAGATCCTCCTCAACAGCATCATTTCAACCCAAGGGGCACGCTTCATGACAATCGACATCAAAGACTTCCACCTCAACACACCCATGGCTCGACCAGAGTTCATGCGACTTAAACTAACCGACATACCTGAGGAGTTCATCATACTCTACAACCTTCAAAAACTAGCAACTCCGGATGGATACGTCTATGTCCGAGTACAAAAAGGTATGTACGGACTTCCACAGGCCAGCATCATTGCACAGCAACTCCTTGAATCACGCTTAATAGCAAACGGATATCATCAAAGCACCGTCCCCCCTGGTTTTTGGAAGCATGATTGGGGGCCCATAGCATTTGCCCTATGCGTAGAGATTTTGGAGTGAAATATGTAGGCATCGAACATGCCAAACACCTCCTCCATGCACTAAATACTCACTACACCACTTCGCATGATTGGAAGGGAGATCGATACCTAGGACTCACCATCACCTGGGACTACCCTCGAAGACAAGTCCATCTATCTATGCCAGGGTACTGCCAAAAGGCCAGACAATGGTTTCGACATAACATTCCCACCAAGCCACAACATCAACCGTACCCACATACACCACGCACCTACGGTGCCATGCAACAGTATGTAGATGACCCAGACCTTTCCACTCCACTCAACAAACAAGATACAACCTTTGTCCAGGAAGTCATTGGAGTATTTCTCTACTACGCCAGAGCCGTTGATTGTACCATGCTCACTGCACTCAGTTCCCTTGCCACCCAACAGGCTAATCCTACACAAACCACACTACAACACATCCACCATTTCCTGGACTACGCTATGACACACCAAAATGCTGTCGTTACCTATCGAGCAAGCAACATGATCTTAGCTGCCCACAGCGATGCATCCTATCTCTCAGAGACCAAAGCCCGCAGTCGGGCAGGCGGACATTTCTTCCTCACAGAAAACGACGAGGTACCCTGGAACAATGGTGCAATACTAACACTTGCCCAAATCATTAAATCTGTCATGTCCTCAGCAGCTGAGGCGGAACTCGGTGCCCTATACATCAATGCACGAGAAGCCATACCAATCCGTCATCTGCTCAACGAACTGGGCCATGCACAACCACCAACGCCAATTCAGATTGACAACTCAACAGCTCTCGGCGTTGTTACCAATACCATACAACCCAAAAGAACTAAGGCCATGGACATGAGATTCCATTGGCTATGCTGTAGGACCAACCAAAAACAGTTCCGCACATATTGGCAGGCAGGAGCAATGAACCTAGCTGACTATGTCACTAAACATCACGCGCCCATTCATCATCGCACCGTCCGTGCATTGTATCTCACTGACCCTGCCAAACTAGTGCACCTACATACAAAACTCCATGGAACATCATACCCCATTGACCATATCAAGTCACCTCTACCAACTATACTCCCATCAGCAAGCGCTGCATAAAGATCACAACTTCACCGATTAAATGCACCCAATGGGTATCAATGCAAGGATGTGCTATACATGCCAAATCTGCAGGACCTAAATCTGTATGTACGCAGTGAACACCCATTAGGATACTTGGTTACTTATATAGGTACCATTGGTCATTAGCCCAAAAGGCCCATTCTAAGAACCACCCAAAGAGCGAAACAATATGGAAAAACGCATACAAGCAGAATAGTTTGCCATAAATTAGTTATCACCTAATTAACGACCATCTATGAGTTTCGCGCTGTCTAGCAGGATACACAGTGATCTTATTGTTTTTAGCCGACACCGATATAAATAGGCACTATTGTTGTGCTGAGAAGCCTCAGGACCCTGCAAAGTCCATTTTAGAGGAGCCATCCTTCTCATACTTGCGGCACTCCTGAGTGTTATGGGTTGTGTGTGCGCCCCCATGTTTTTTGCACAGAATGCAGTGCTTTGCATTCATGGCACGTTTCTGAATTCTATCCTTAAACGAAACCATCTTCTTCTTGGAGGTGTCTCCGGACTTCGCAGAAGTCTTATGCCCATCACGATCCTTGTCGGTTGGAGAGGCCTTCTCGATACATTTGAGTGCTTCTAGGAGCTTCCGAACATTTTGGGGTACCGATGCCCCACTAAGTTTGTATTAGTCTTGCCAATTTCTTGGGACCATGCGTAGAATATGCTCGCTAGGTCCACGTCATCAAATGGCTTCATGGCAGTGGTGAGCTTGGTGGCACAGTTGGAGAAGTACAAACAGGGCAATAGATCCAAGTAGCCATTCAGTTGCTGGATGCGACTGATGAACTGGCAAATCGGAACCCTGTTGGGCTTCTTCAACCAGTTACTAATGCAGAAGCATTGGGTCTCTGCAGCATCATTATGGAACACTGTCAACAGATGGAAGTTGACGCATTCCATGAATGACCCCCAGGACTGATCACGCTTCTCGGGATGTTCTTCCCCATAAATATCTGTCCAGGGTGCACAGGCAATCAGCACAGAGCAAAATACATGGATTATGTTAATCGGGTGATTAAATAATTATGGGCTTATTGTGTCATTTGTGTACTGGTACGATGACATATTAATGACATCATAACAAGACAGAATACTGGCGGTCTGCTTTGCAAGGCCTCATGACCTATTGTTGTAGGGTCTCATGACCTATTGTCATGAGTTCCACTTGGGATTTGCCACTGTTTACTTTACACTGGGCTGGCATGTGTAGCACACCCTTGCGATGGGAAATTGGAGTGGGCTTTGGTACCACATATGGCACACCAGGGTGGTGTGATGGGGTGAGATAAATGGGGGACATGGTCTGGTGATGGATGGCAGGATGATGCTTTGTTGCATAGTCCCCCAAGTTGGTAGATCCCGCTCGCCAATAGATGCAGAATTGTTGTTGGGTTGATCGGCAACATAGCCGGTGGTACCTCATGTCCATAGCTTTGGTGCGTTTGGGTTGAATAGTGTTGGTGACAACCCCGCATACCAGCTGTAGATGTGGTGCCTGTGTCACTCACTGCAGAGGTGATGGTAACATTGAAGATGCCACTTTTGAGTTCTGCTGGTGTCATAGGAATGTCTGAAATGGAAGAAGAGGTATGCGGCCTGGCTGAAGACTTATCGTGCAGGCCTCTCTGGGTGGTGCCGGGAGACTGCGCGTGCCAGCGGCGCCAGGTTGTGCTGTCAGTATCCCAATGTTGTGGAGGTAGAGTAAACTGTACCTGTTTGGGTGCAAGTGGGGTCCAATAGTTGCCAGTATTACATATAAACAATGGTGGCGCACTACTATTACGTTCTTTTGCATTAAACCAAGTTTTAAATAATTGACAACTACGAGACCCCACTGGATCCTACATTTTTGCAAGATACCAGGCAGGGTGTTTGGCTGCATTCTTCTCCAATACAAAGCAGTCCTTGTCCTCATGGAAGCTCTTGTCCATTTTGCAGGAGTTGCAGAAGCGCAGCCCAACTGATGGTTTTCTATATCTCTGGTGCGCTGTTTGGTGGAGATTGCTGCTGGAGCTGTGGTTGGTGGAGTGCCCGTCCGTCCAGATGCTGTTAGTTGAGAGTATCTCCAAGAACTTGGAGTTCTGGACTAGGAGGATGTTATGTTGTTGGTCCAATTTTTGGAGCAACTCACCTTGCACTGTTGTAAGAGAAGCAGCGTGTTCGGTGGCGGCTTTGAGTGCACTCTCAAGGCTGTTGGTGCAGTCCAGAAGTGTCTGCTGTGACAAGGGCAACAGACGGCTTGGAGAGAACAAGGAGGAAAAACGAGGTAAATTGTTTGGGGTGGCAACGCTGTTAGTGCTGTTGTAGCCTCCAGTCGTGCCTCCCTCTCTGCATTGAATTTTTCCTTGCTCTTGTAGAGGGTGACGAAGTGGGCTTTGGCATTGTCCCAGGTCTGCTTGCCCCTTACCTCCCAAGCCTGCATTTCCTTGTCATTGAACATGTTGCTGGAGTACATGCTCTTGACAAAGTATTGCACTTTGGAGGCATCGGAGGCGGGCATGTTGATTTGGCAACAGAGCTTTTGCTGCTGTCCAACTCGCGGGCAAACTTGGTGATGTGGGACGTGAGGTCCCAGACGACACGGAAGTCTTTGGTTGCTTGTTTATGCTCGAGTGTGGTGATGATGCACCATTCTGAGCGCAGGTGTGAGAGAATCGACTTGATGGTTTGGGTGTTGTAACCCACATAATCGTCCTCCAGTTCTTCCACGTAGGCTGCGTCGATGACTTCACGAACGATGCTGTTGACGATGATGGCGTTGACCGCTTCTTGTGGCCAAAATTCTTGGCAGGCCAGGTTGTGGTCTGCAATGACGCGAGTGCGACTTGTGAGTGTGGCATTGTTGGCCAGGGCTTTGGGAACTATGGGAGGTGCTGTGACACGCTCGGACGTGATTTGTGGGGTACCTGTAACTGTTTGGTACTCTGTATCTGAGAGCACAAGCGCGAGATGTCCGTGTCTACCACCCTATTTGGTCATTTTAACTGCAGCTGCAATTTCAGCCACTTGTGCTTGAGATGGTTGACAGAGGAGTTGGAGGGCTGTCCCGTGATTTTGTCAAGGGGAAGGAGGGCAATAGTGGCCCGTATTGCTTCCCTGACAGTGGCTATTCTGCGAGCAGAATAACCACATTGCTAGTAGGTAAGAGATGACTAGGTAGTAGGTAGTGGGACACATTATGCAAGGATGTAACAAAGTCCCTAAAGTAACGGGCTTATGGACTAATACTAGACAAGTATGTGTCCCCTCACATACTGATGATGCTTGGCTTAAGGTAGCAACCGAGTGCTATCCAGTCTGTGATTGCGCAGACGAGCGAATCTGCGGAGGCACGGGAGGCAAGGTTAGCAATGACATGCTATTGGAGATCATCTCCTTACGTTTAGGAACTACTTTGTATTTTTTAAGCGCATTGGCCATTATTTTTACGTAGTTTATATCGGCCTGGTGGGGACTGGGTTGTCCGCGGTTGGTGTGCAGAGTTATGGCCTGCTTGATGTACCCTAGCAGCATTGCATGCCAGATTCGCACGCCAGTGATAGTGTGACCGCGGATCAGCAAGACCTCGTAGCCCGCGATCACCCAGTGGCGGCCCTGCAGGGGTAGCTCCGGAGTGCAGGGGTCTGGGAGGTCTACGTCGTGGCACCAGGAGAGGAGGTGAATCTTCTGGGATTGATCAGTAACTGCTTGCTTGCAGTGAGAGGATCCATGCAGCCGGTCCGCAATAGGATGTCCACAATCGAGGAGATGAGGTCAGCATTGGGGCAGAAGCACCGACAGCCAAGCAAGCTGGTGTGCAAGGAGGAGAGGGAATTCGCGAGTAAGGGACGTTTTGCACGGTATACGTGAGATGCTGTCGACAATGACATTTGTCTTGGTGTTGACGCGGCCGAAGCAGTAGTCGGTGCCTTGATCAAGGAGTAGAGCAGCCTGAAGCCAGGCAAGGTTGCGTCTGGTGGCGCTGGAGGTGCAGCCTTTTGTGAGCCACGATTCTCCTGCGGTGTTGTCGCACTGGAGGAGGTAAAGAGGGTGTGGGTCGGGTCGAGTGGCTTGGGTTTCGAGGTGGTGTAGATGACAACCCATCATCGTGATGAGTTGTGCCGCGTATTCTAGCAAGTTGATGCTGATGAGCTTGGGGTTGTTTCTCATGGTGATGTACCAGATGGTGTGGGCGCAGACGTTGGTGGGTCATTCGAAGTACCACAAGAACTTGGCCTCGGAGCAGTACCTGCCTGCGGCGGATAGGCTTGAGTCTCTGCGTGCAACCCCGAATGGGACATGCGTGATAAGGTATGCAATGGGGCATGAGGTCGGGCAACGGGACAAGGACAGGGCCCTCTGGATCAAGCACAGGTCCCTGCGGAGGCCGGGCCCAATATGGTGGAGGATTGGGCAACCGTGTATTGAACGCTCGGTTGTGCCAGTGTAGAATGCCCGCTTGGTGTTGCCAGCGGTGGAGGCGGTGGCCGTGCGGATGGTACGTAGGGCTTCGCGGAACCGCTGACTGGTGCGGATGAGGTGAGAGTTGTTGAGGTGGAGCGCTGTTGCAAGGGATGAGTATATATTCCCTAGAAGGAATTTGAGCCATGGGGCGCTGAACTCAATGTGAGTGAGCTTCCCTGTGAGCTCCTCAGCCTCCTTGGCCTTGAAGGAGCAGTGGTGAGGGCCCCATGTTGTTTGGAGCAGGGTGATGGTTGCCGAGACAAAGTCCGATGGAGTGCTGGCCATTAGTTTCTGGAGGTTCAAGGCAAGGCCCAGTATCCAGTTGACCAGGGCCACGAGTAGTTTGTATAGCTTGTCCCAGGGGATGGGGTCTTGGCAAAGCGCTGTGTTTGAATCGCCCAGCAGGATGAAGATGGCTTCTATGCTGGCTGCGATGGCTTGCTTGAACCGGCAAATGTCGGTGACATTGAGGTAGACGTCATCGCCTACGTAAACACCGTGTGGCATCAGTCTGGGCGTGCCGGCCGCGTTGCGAACGCCCTGGTTAATGGTGTCGCGGAAGGCTTGGGTGAAACGTGGACATGTCTTGCCACGCAATGAGCGGCACCACTTGATATTGTCGAGGTCTGCCCTGGGCTTTTGCACCAGGGAGGTGTCGAAGAATGGCCATTTGGCCAGAGCTGATTGGGTGCGCCGAACTGCTTCCCAGTTGGTGGGGCTGAAGTCCGCGCCGAACACGAGTCCAATCTGGAAGAACGGGTAGTCAGCGAGGATGTAAGAGAATGCGCCAGCCACATCCGGATGGTGCTTGATTTGCCGGAAGCATGACTTGACGTCATTGGCGTGCACGACGATGTCGTCATCAGGGTACGAGAGCTGTAGGTTGTATGCTCAGACGAGGATGTCCTCGCGCACCAATCCAAACTGGCATTTGAGTTCCAAGCCGTGTGGTGTGGAGGTCATGGCGTTGACTGGGGTCGAGTCCCAGTCATATTTACGCGAGGCATCAAAGATCTGGCAATCCTTCTTGCCGGGCTTTTCGAGTATGTGTTGGGGTGTTATGAAGCAGTGGGGTATGAACCGCCAAAGCTAGTGTGGGACGTGAACAACGTAGTTGTTTCGTTCCTCCTTTTTCATGGTGGCCATGACCTGGCCGAGCTTGGCGCGGATGGAGGGGTGGTTCCCTTTCTGCCAGTACAGGAGCGCATTGTTGCGTGTCATGGTTGTGTTGAGGTGGTTCAGGCATCCCACTGTCATGACGCGGGAACAGTGATTTATGAGGGTTTTGGCGATGCCGTGGGTGCGGAGGGAGGCAGCGATCAACGCAATGTTGTCGTATGCACCCGTGTAGTTGTTTCCGAGGAAATGTATTGTGTGAGCTAGGTTCAGGTTGTAGTGGAGGAGGCAAGCAAGGAAGGCATAAGCCTTGCTGTTGCTGAGGGATTCTTGCTTGGCCCAGTCCATGTTGTACTCAGCAAGCCAGAGAAAGTTGTGGTTGCGTAGATGCACGCAACAGCAGAGGAGATGCAAGAGCACTGGGTGGCACTGGTGGAGCGCAAGGATGTCGGATGGTTCGAAGAACCCTGATTTTAGCACGAGGACGTAGGTTGTCTCAAAGCAAGCTTCTTGGATGAAGGAGTGGTTGGGCTGGGTCGCCCGAAGGATGACCGCAGCAATGTGCGCGGCTTAAGGGGCCGTGTTGGTGGTGCGTCATTGGCGCGAGTGTCATTGCCAAGGGCGGAGAGTGAGAGAAGCAGTCATAGAATGACTTACCGAGGGAGGCAGCCAAGGGATCGTAGTCCGGGTGGCCTAGGTATTTCTTGTTGAACTCCTTGAGGAGGCGCATGTCGTTTTTGGACGAGACTTTGGGCTGCGCATTGCGTGGCGAGGGTTTGTGGAGTTGCTCGTGGTTGGCAGAAACCAACGATGTGGGAGGCAAGGGCCGAGAGCCTGCCGGTGTGATTGGGTGGAGAGTGGTGGGCATCGTGGATGTCGAAGCCAGTGCTGGCCATATGCGAGGGTATCTGGCGGTGGTCGTGGGATTAGAGATAGAGAGTAATGGTGTTACAACTAAGTTGTTCCTTGTTAGGCTTACTTTGATTTTGCTGTGGTTGCACTGGCGAGAGATGAAGCGGATAGCTTCGCAGTGCAGGACAATACCTTGGCTGGGTTGACGACCTTGTGGTTCCATTCGAGGGCCGGTATCTTGTCGATGAGAGCCGACCACTTCGCGAACGTGGCGTCCGGCCACTTTGAGATGTCCAGGTCATGGATCATCATGCACAAAGTGCCGTGTGGGCAGTTGTGGCCAATGCGCTGGCGGGCTGCACAGAGGCTGAGAGAGGGATTGGCCTGGCTGACGGTCGGCATCATGTCGGACCCGGTGTACACGAGAGTGCCGGAGAGGTCGTCGGGGGATGGCGCAGTGTTGCTGGGCTTACCATTGCACTGGCGCTTGGGATCGGGTGTGACAAAGCCCGTTCCGGCGTTGTCATTCCTGGCAATGCATTTTGGGGCCCTGTCGAGCTTGGCCTTGGGGTTTTTTCCTTGTCGGCTTGGAGGAGTGGGCAGGATGGGATCGTACCCGTGCCACACTCGAACTTGCGCAGGGTGCTGACACAATTGTTGAGGAGCTCGTAGGCTTCGACGAACTTGTCGGTCACAACTTTGGAGATCCGATTGTTGGCGAGGAGGTAGGTGTTCTTGGTGTGGCGGAGCGGGTGTGTAAGCAAGATGCTCAGCTGGTCGAGCATCTGGACCGTCAAGAGAATGAGTGGCTTGTGGGGCCAGTTGCTCTTCTTCAGGGAAGCCCGCATGGATGCGGATGAGAGGTGAAGGGCAAAGGTACGGGCCACGACGAACATGGCAGGCGTGTGGATGTCCTTGAGCGCGGAGGCGCCTGCGAAGGTGGTACACGGTGCTGATGGCCGTGCTTGTGGTGATGGTTGTCTTGACCTTGCTGAGGTTCTCCTTTGACTCGCCAAGGATTTCCTTGGCTTTGTGGTCATAGGAGGCCAATTTAGCATTCCTCTGCGAGGGACTTGGAGTCCGGGGCGATGTAGAAGAAGCGGAAGCGTTTCTTACTCTCGCCCATGAGCTCAATGGATTGCATGGAGGAGACCTTGTAGTAGCTCGTTGCGTACTGGGTGTACACTAGGGGGTCGTGATGAGGGAGGTCGACCTCGTGGTGGAGGAAGTCCGTGGACTGTGAGAGGGCTTCAGGAATGTTGGCGAACATGTTTGCCATGGCCTCATTGATGCCTGCCCTGTCCAGGCTGCAGTAGAGCCACTCGCTGTTCTTGGTGAGGATGGGTAGATGAAGAGACTTGGCACTGCGGTCCCAGCCAATGATGGCTAGCTTCACGCGGTTGCGGAGCCTGTCGTTGAGGGGTGTGTCCTTCTGGAGTGCCTTGGGCGTGGTGGCGCCAGGCTTAAGAGGGATGGACGGGTTAGGGTTGTCCATACCGTAGAGGTCCAGGCCAACGATGTCGCCGTGTGAGGTGGCGACCGTAGCGGGCAGGGCCACGCTACGGATGGAGAGATCCGTGATCTCAAGGAGTCATGACGAGAGGGCGTCGATGGCAGGTTTTGCCTCGTCTTCTTTGTTGTCGTCGATGGGAGTGAGCTTGCAGCTTGAGGGTTGTCCCCAGGACTGCCCGGTATGGAGGCGGGGGAGGATGAGGCGGTTCGCCACTTTGCCGACGCCTTCCGCGGTGCAACGGATGAGCTCGTCGAAGCGGGCTTTGTCGTGGGCGAGGATGCAGCGTGCCCAGAAGGCACCGTCCGTGACCGTGGTGTCAAGGATGTCCATGGTGGACTCGGTGACCGTGCCTTTGGCGGTGTCGTTGATGCCGTAAGTGATAGGCAGGGAGAGAGGAAGGTGGACCGCCTTGTAAGAGACGCCTTTGTGGAGGTTGAGGATGGCAGTACCCGTGATGTCGGCTGCCGTGAAGGCCGGGCCGGAGCGGTAGCAAACCGGGACATCGTCGGAGGCGGTGTCCACAAGGCAGACGTACGTGCCGGCGATGTCGACCGGGGTGTACTTGGCCTTGAGGTACCTGGGGTCATTGCTGCCATGACCGATGAGGTACTCGAGTTCGATCCCAGTGTTGGGGTTGGTGGGTGCAGCGCTGTGGCTGGAAGATGGGGCGGATGCGCTTGTTGGGTGTGATCACATAGAACCCAGTGAACAGGTTGTTGTTCGCCAGCGCGAGGATGCGCTTGGTGGTGGAGAGCAACTTCTTGAAGCCGGAGTTGAGCATGGCTGCATCATTGCTGCCTGTCTTGTGGAGCGCGATGAGCGTGTTTGGGGAAAGCGCCCGAGTGGGTGTAGAGGTGAGACCGGAAGTGGTCGAGACTGAGGAGTAAGACATGGTAAACCTGTGTGAGATGCCGCGAGTGCAAGCAAGAGTCTGCCAGGGCAGGAGCGAATGAACTGCCGGGGCAAGTGCGAGAGGGTCCCAGGACGTGGTAGGTCCCACGTCCGTGCGGGAAGGAATGAGAGCCCTCCAATGGTCGGAACCACTGCATTGACAGATCAAACCCTGGCGACCGTATACGTACCTTGGGCGCGAGAAATAAGGGAGGACATGGTGGAGAAGAGGCTGGAGTGTTCTCGCAGGTGGAGGGAAATGGTGAAAACTTTTCCAAATGGCGTTAGCCTAGAGGAAGCTAGCATTTTGATTGGTTGAATTGGTCAAGCAGTCGAAGGGGAATATTTGTGAGGACATGGATGTCGTCGCAATGATGTGTGTTGCGGAATTGGCGGCGTGTGTGGTGCTCCAGCGCATTTTGTTGTCTTACAGGCAAGTGCAAAGGCGGTCTGTACTAAGTAGGATAATGTTGTAAGAAGGGTATGGAGGTCCTATGTCCGTCTAGTGTCGTCCTTAGCTGGCTACAGATAGGGCGATGCGACGCATATACAACTAGACAGCTGCCTTAGAAGCTGGCCCAGTCTATCAAGGATTCATTGGCCGTGGGTGAGGACATGATGGTGTCCAAGTCTTTGCTCAGGGAGAATATTTAATCACTGCTGAGCAGAGCAAAATACATGGATGATGTTAATCGGGTGATTAAATAATTATAGGCTTATTGTGTCATTTGCGTACTGGTACAATGACATATTAATGACATCATAACAAGACAGAATACTGGTGGTCTGCTTTGCAAGGCCTCATGACCTATTGTTGTAGGGTCTCATGACCTATTGTCATGAGTTCCACTTGGGATTTGCCACTGTTTACTTTACACTGGGTTCGCATGTGTAGCAGCTGGGTCTCTGCAGCATCATTACGGAACATTGTCAACCGATGGAAGTTGATGCATTCCATGAATGACCCCCAGGACTGCTCACGCTTCTCAGGATGTTCTTCCCCATAAAGATCTGTCCAGGGTGCACAGGCAATCTGTTCACTCACGATTGTCTTCCAGGGGTGCCTCACTTCCTCTGTGAGTTGGTTGGAGTAGAGACTGAACACTTGGCTGATGATGGTCTTAACTGCCTCGCTAGCCTTCGTGGCGGCTTCTAGGGCCTTTTCATAACCTTTTTCCTTGGGTGGATTTGTATCCGATCCCGAGTACTTCTTGAAAGCTGCTTCAGCCTTCTGTAGCCTCTTGATGCAATCCTTCCCGTCCTTGCAGACTTTATCATATGCGGTGTCCAGGCCTTTCTCCATCTGTCCCTCACTCCATATAACCCACTTAAGACTAACTCTTACATATTGTATGTATCATCATGGGACTGAATCCTTTTTGCAAGAATAACCTGAACAATTTCTCATCACTTGCTCTAAAAGGGTTCCTCCGGTTGACACTCTTAGAGGGGACTGCTTCTCACAGCCCAACAAACAATCATTCACCTTGTGGAGAAATGGAATAATTTCCATCACTACAATAACTTCCATGACACAATGAGTTACTCAACTGCAATAATCCTAGAATAGATAAATTTTCCATTATGTATGTTGAAACATTCCCTTTTCACTGCTTCACTAAGAAAAATCAGTGGTCAATTGTGTGGAATGCTCAAAAATCATCTCCTCTACTCAAAATCTCCTTACAAGTTGGCCTCAATATCAACGTATGCTCGTACTGTGCAGTGTACGATCCCTTCACATCACAGAGTGGAGGGTATGGCTGCACAATCCCCACATCACACAGATTTTTCAATGCTCCCATATACTTCTCTTGCTTGCCAGTGTTTCCATTAACGGCGAAAGAACCCCCATCTTCTCGTTCGAGCCATCGTCGACAGAATGCCAATGTACCAAACGTTTTGTTGATGTGTCCTAACAGCTTCTTTGCGCGGGGTATGCGCAAGGGAACGTGAGGACACTCAAAGTTTTTCATAAAGTGCGAACATTCCAAGTCTTCGACAATGTATCCACGTCCAGTGGTCCCAAAGGTTTCAATGGCAAAAACTTCGCCTTCTTCCATTTTAGTCTGATCGTCGTTTTTTACTATGGGGACGGATTTGCCGCCATGGATGTTGTAGGGTCCTATGGAGTGCCCATTGAGGTTGCGTATGCACTGTAAGTGGTTATTTGAGGGATTGAGAATTGTGAAAATGAGTGTTGATGGAATCACGAGAGCTGAATAAAACACGAATGGACTTGTTATGATGACTGCATTACTGCACATCATTCAGAACATAGCTAGTTACCTTGACGGGATACATCTTTCCATCCAACTCGACCTCATAGCTTTCCATAACCTCTTGCACACTTTCGCCCACATCACACAATCTAACATCGATCCCCGCTGCCCTGATACCGGCATTTGTCCCCTCCTTCACTGCTTCCAACAATGGATCGTATCGTGGATTAAAACTGACAGTCCAAGCACAATCAATGATCCTTCCGTCGATTTGCGTTCCAAAATCCACCTTCATAACATCATCGTACTGTAGGACGGTATCATCACCGCAGTTGGGTGTGTAATGCGCCGCCACGTGATTAATGCTGCATCCGGTGGGGAAACCAATGCCCCGCTCCAATCCGTTCTCTTGAACAAGAAGCCTATTGCATTCCTCGAGTCGCTCACACATGTCAATGAGCTTGATGCCCGGCTGAATGAAGGATTGCGCATAATGCCGAACTTGTCGGTGGATTTCGGAGGCATGTCGTAGTTTGGAGTATAGATCGGCTTGAAGGCGTTCGGCGGCGCGCAGTTCGGCCGAGGAAATGCGATGGGAGTTGGATTCGAGGGGATGGGGTTGAATTTCTCCGGTGGGGAATGGCGGCAAAGACTTGCTGTCACTGCTGATGTTGCCGCTTCGTCTGCGGACGCCGAGAAGAGGTTGACGACGGGTATGGAAGGCGGCTCTGTCTGTCCATGGGCAAGGTAGTAGTCTGTGAAACTGCCCGCGTTGAGCATGCGGCCTTGGGCCACTTTGGAGGGAGTTCCCTTGGTGAGACTTCCGTTGGTAGCCGCGGCTTTCTTCTTTTCTTTTTCTGAGTAAGTTTTAACGTCATTGAGAAGTACAAATTATGTAAGGTCGACTCTCCTTAGCAAACACGACGACAAAACACAATGATGGGAACTGACCTTTTTCTTTTTCTTCTTTTTGGCTGCCGTGGCATCCCCTACTACGGACGAGGCAACTCGAAGTTAGAAGTTTTGTTTTTGTTACCGAGAAAAAGTAGAGTCATGTTCAAATACGGCAACATAAACGTGCAACATAACGTCATGTTATCAATCAAGCATGATGAACATTCCCTCGTGGGTCTCCTCACCACCTTCGCCGTCTTCTTCCTCGTCGTCTTCATCATCGTCTTCGCGCGGCTCGTGTTCGCCATTGATGACTTGTTCTTCTTCAGTTTTGTTCGTCATGATTATCTTGGACTGTGAATGTCGACACGTCTGCTGAAGAGGCGGGAGATGTTTTTATGAGTGGGGCTCCAGTGAATGTATGTAGCGTGGTTCACGAGGGGGTTGTCGTCTGTTGTAGGTTGTCGTCATGACACATGGCGGGAGCATGGCGGGTGGTGATGTGGTGAACGTGGAGACTGCGAAAGGTTTGAAACCAAGCCCTACGCCGTCTGTCCTGCGTCGTCTGTCGTTCTCATCCATCCCTTTCAATCTCAAATGAGTCTCAACAAGGTAGTACACCATAGCAAACATCTTATTTTCTGGCACAGAAATCAATATGAACGGAATCAAGTGTCTTTTTTCGCATGCCAATTCTCGATGACACCTAAAAACTATGTTGTGTCGATGGAGTAGCATGCATTGTCACATTGACAATGATACAAGATTACAATTTCGGAAAGGTAGATGCATGTGACATATTGAGTGTACGTAGGCAAATTCAGGCAAGAACTTTTTCGTTGGAACAAGAACCCCTATCTCAACGGTTCCTGAGGTACGGAACAAGACCGTCACCAATCCCAAGCCAACGTGGAGAAGAAAAAATATAACAATTGACATTAATTATGAAAAGTTACATTGGGAAAGAGTCAACACTGCATTCAAGCCTGGCAAGATAGGCGATGGATCGAATCTAAATCGAACGATATTGACAATAAAACAACCTTCTAACAACCGACAACAATACCCAAATCAATCAATCACAAGGGAGCAGTAACTAACTATCGACAGTCGACGACGAAAGAGCATCATGACCCCACTGAAAGAAGAGCACAAGCAAGGGTCCTTCATGAACAAGAGAACGGCCAGCAGCGATTCGGGGATGAACGAATCGTCGGATTCGTGGACTTCCGCGGTCGTGGCCCACTACGACAACCAAGATGCCTGCGTGGGCGGCAAGAACGGCAGCAGCGTGGGCGTTGCCAGCGTTCCGTCCGACGAGCAGAGCGCTGTTGACGAGAGAAATATAGATCTCAACAACGAACAAGGCGGCGAGGCCGAAGCTGGCAACGACGGCAGGGAGGTCAAATCGGCGTTTCGGCAGTCGCTCATGGCGACGCACAGTCGAGATTCCCCCCGCGCGGCTCCCGTCGTGGCCAACAGCAACAACAACAACAACAACAATACGGCCAGCAACGACAGCTCCTCGAAAAGCCTGCTGCGCCAATCCATGTCGGCAACCATCCTCACACACACCGAGCGAACCTTTTTGGAATCCCTCCTCGCGCTCGAGGGAGAATTGGCCGACCTGCTCTGCGGAGAGGCGCATCGAAAGCTGTCCGCCAACGACGGCGCCTTCGACTCCAGCCAGCACGACACGGCGCTCGGAGTCTTTGGGCTGTGCGACGGGGGGGAAATGTGTCTGAGCACCAGGGTGCCGGGCCATGGCTGGCAGGCTGCCGTTAGTAGCGCTGCCCACGACGATTCGCAGGATTGGGTGCAGACGTGGGTCAGAAGGGGGAGCAGCGCCGACAGTCGTGAGGTCGCCAGCGGTGTTCAAGGCCCGGACATTATTCCTCCTGACCAGGACAAGTTGCAACCGAACCAACAGCAACCGAATTCCACAGCGCCATCTTCCCTGATACGCCAACAGTCCTCGTCCGCGACACGTCTAGATCGTTTAGCCTACAAGAAACGGCAATCCTCCACGGGAAACGATTCCACCGTTCGTCTCTACAGAGCGCATGAGGCGGGACTTGTCATTTCCCAACAGGGATCGGCTCGAAGGAGCTTGGCCAGGCTAGGATTGGAAATTGATCCCAGAAACACTCAGGGCATTGCTTCGGGGGGGAGCCAATTTGGTGCGGGGGGCGCAGGAGCCTCTCAAGAGCATAAAGCATTCTTTCAGGATGGGGACTTGACTCCGGTATGCACTGGCAACAGTTCCCGTAAAGGCATTGATGACGGTACCGCTGACGGGAACAACAAGCGTGAGGAAGAACGTGCCGTTCGAAACATGGAAGTGAACGAACGAACCAAGCAAAAGCGTCGTCAACATGCTTTGACAGAACTCGATATTCTTGCCAGTCGTTCCAATTATTCACCCGGTTGCATCTCCCCGTTTTCTGTGGGGATATTTAAAACATGTATGCCTCCAAGCAATTCAGTTTTAGGAGGTCCAATAGTAGTTATTCAAGGTATGACTCTTTCTTGAATGAAAGGGGAGAGAGTGAACCAGAAAATGATAGTGCCGTACAAGAGAGCAAGACGGATAGTACGGCCACCATGAACACCTCGACTTCTTCAGTATCTTCTGTCGTTCAAGCCCAACGACGGGCAGCCGCGGAGATGATATTTTCCGTCCTTCGCCCACGGAACGGCGTCTCAATTCCCTTCTTGTAAGTGCTGGGTTCAGTACTCCCAAGGGAATGTTGATGGAGGCGGAAGAGGATATGTTGAGTTTGGATAATTCACTGGGGAAATTGTTGTTGAGGGGAGGTCCCAGTTTTAGGGAAGAGACGGTGTTTCGTGGTGACGAGACTGACGAGGCTGCACCCGCGGTTGTGGAGATCAAGGCAAAGAAAAAGGTGAGCTGCGTTGCTTTGTCATTTATTGTCACTGCAAAATTCGTCCGTGTTTCTTCGTAATCCCTAACTTGATCGGCTTGCTCACACTAACGTATGACAGAAGGCAGTGACATCATCGTTGGTGTCATCCCTAGGATCCAACTTTTCCGGTGAGGAGGTAGAGAATAATCAAGAGAATAAGGCACTCAATGGTCCAGACTCACCGACCAATTCAGAAGTTGGCGACCTCCCACCCCTATCCTCGAGAAGTAGTCATCACAAAAGACATAGTACAGTATCCATCATGAAGAGTTCCTCTAGTTCTTCGTTGAGAAAAAGCCAATATCGTCGCAGCGTCTCCTGGGGTCATATTGCTGTTAAGGATTCCGAGAACAGCAGTCCTAGCAAACAAAGTGAGTCCGAAGCTACTGGCATCTCTGTCATATCTTTCCCCAATCTCCGGCGGGCGGCTCCGATACGATCCGACTCCATTGGATCTGCGGCATCAGGAGTTGTATCTATCCCGCCTCTACGTTTGGGAGCACCTCTTCGCTCTGAATCCGTGTCGTCGGTGGCATCCATCCTCTCATCCGGGGCCCCGACGCTTTCTCGAGCTCATCCCATTTATTCTCCGCAAAACTCGTTTGTCCTCGAGCGACTCCCTTCCTTGCACCGTGCTACGAGGCTTCGCTCAGAATCCACCAATACCCTTGGAACGGAGATTGATGATGATTACTCGGCCCATTCGTTCAACGAGTCAGACAACCAGAAACAAAGACTGCGAACCTTTTCTTCCGGTGCGGCATGGGCGAGTCCCTTTGCACCGAAAAGATGGCAGCCTCCCAGGCCGCCTTTGTCGCGTCAGTCTTCTGGCACCTCGTTGACAGGTCGCAACATTTTGATTCGTCAGGCATCAAAGAACAACTATGAAGGGGAGGGGATGGAAATTGATGAACTCATCGATGGATCAATGTCTCTTGGTAGTGCAAGAAATTTCAAGAGCATGCTATCGATCGGAGGCGATAGTGTCGTCTCAACACGGAGTCGTTCGTCATTTTCAAGGGTGCCGATTCCAATTCAGTCGTTGGATGATGGTTTTATTGTAAGGAACTTGGATTTCAAAGGCATTCCTCTGAGATTTTGAGGAGTTTGTCAAACGAGGATTTGTACACGTCTCATAACGTCGAGACTTTGGGAGGTAAGAGATCGAGAATGTTTCTGCATTCGAATATTCATTTTCGCCACATTGGGAATCACCTATGACTTTGCTCTATTCTTTCTTCAAGGCTCAAGCTCAGTGGCTCGCGTGTACGGTGATTTAATGGAAGGTGACTCCAAATCATGGGATATGCAGGATGAACCCTCTTATGCCCCACCCCAAAATGCGTGGAATGTATTTGAAGACGAGTATGCAGAAGAATACGGGGCGTACAACTCTCTCTCATTTCAGATACTTGGAACGTCTGCCGATGATATCTCCTGTCATCCCCACGTACTGTCGCCACCTCTTATGGAGAGCCTTCAAAACTTTCTACCTTCGGGTGTTTCAGAAAATAATTTCTGGCTCAAGTATTCTCTTGTGAGAGACGGCGCTTCTCTCCCCTCTCTTCTTCGTCAAGTTCGTGGTGCACAGCACACTTTGATTGCCATGGAAACTGTTGATGGGGAAGTATTTGGATGTTTTACATCCTCGCCATGGCGTAAAACTTGGAATTATTACGGCAATGGGAAGCATTTCTGTGGCGGATGCGACGAACCCGATCTGATAAGGATGCGCAGCGCTCGATCCTTGATCAGGCCAAATTGGAGAGTGAGTTGGATGTCTTCTACTGGACGGGTCGTAATGATCTTGTTCAACTCTGCACGCATGATATGATTGCCGTAGGTGGTGGAACGTTCCACTCCACTGATGCAGAACGAAGGAGTAGCCTTTCGGATGAAGAGCGTGACTTGCCTCCTCCACAGAGTGAGGTATTTACCAAAGCAGATAAGGGTGGATTTGGGCTGGCAATCGATGCTGAACTGTTACGTGGTACAACATCACCATGTGCCACATTCAATAGTCCTCCACTATCGAAAGCACACGCCAACGGGAGTCCGTTTGAGATTATCAATCTTGAAGTGTGGACTTTGACACCGTGTAATAATGTGGCTGACGCCGAAACTCTGGAGATGAAGAAGCTGTTTTTGGAACCGTATTCAGGTGCACAGTAGGCTCAAGTGTCGGTAATCTTAATCTCAAGGCGTTAATGAAGTTTATGTGTTAATGATATAGCAAGCCTTTTGAGCTGGGATTTTGGTACTAGACGCAATAATACAGTGGGCATATATATCTAGTTCCTTTTGTCTTTGGTCCGTCACTTAGGTCTGTGACCTTAGATTGATTAAGAAACCATCTCTCAATGACTTCAAGAAGTGTATCACCCGGTGGTCTTGGCTCCAATGCTTTCAATCATCATATCATATTTGTTTCTGGTTTTGTGTCCGTTTTGAGCCTCAAGCAAAGATGGTGTCCGGATAGATGATAGAAAGGTGTCAAGAAGGTATCCAAGAGTCACGAAGATCCAGCGGAAGACTGTTCCATTCTTCCGTGGATTTGCCGTTGCATACAAATACTGATCACATGTCAAAACCAGAGCTCCAAGAATACACATCTTGGAACTCCTCACAACTCAACACCAATTGCAGTTTTGACCATGTTCAGTAGGGATTAAGTCCGTCGAATACTTCCTTGGTTGGGATCTGATCAGTCGTGCCATCGCATCTTCGACTAGACATTCTTTTTCTCCTGCCTCCCGATCCTGCCGTGTTCTCAGCCGTCGATGTCGGACGACTTCCCCGATTTCTCTCCTGGCCACTTCTGGCCATCGCCCGCCATCGGGAGGTCCCTCGCACTCCTCGTCGTCCCCCTCTTCCATCGATCGCGCCGCAGGACGGTGAGTTTCCTCGACATGGTTCATCTGCTGCCGGTGTTTCTGGTTTGTCTGTTGTCCCGGGGGGGGTAACCACCTCTCCTTCGTCGTGGGTGGGTGTGGATCACCGCTCGGTCGACGATGTCACCGGTCGACTTTCTGCCCTCTCTCGCTCCCTGATGGAGATCGATCGAGACCCGAAATGGCTCTCGCACGTCTCTCACTCCCGGTCAAACGTCAGAAGCCGAATCCTGGCCCACTGACGGGGAAATGGCTTTTCACACCCCCAAGATGGAAAAGCCCCCACCTCCTGCCGCTTCCTTCACGAGCTCATTCAAGAACCACCCCAGGAAAGCCGAAGTCTTAGAATTGATGAGCAAGAAGCCCCCGCGGGCGGGCGCTTGTGGCTTATACCGTTTCGACGGTAGTGAAGGTTCCATCTGCGGTGGCAGAGTAGGGAAGGATGAGTCGGGGATGTGTGTGAGGCCTCGGGGCTCCTGCTCCGTGAGATCCCACTCGACCAAGAAAGCCTGGAAAGCACTCGACGCAGCCCAAGAGAGTGGTGCCTATTTCATCCGCTACTCGAAAGGCTCACTCGATACGGTACATATTTCCCTAACCTCCCTGGAATTGTGGGTGACTCGTGCCCAATAATACAAAGATACAAGAATCAGCTAGCAAGCGTCGAGACTTGGACCGCCCTATTCAGGATGTCCCTGGAAAACCGCCTGCTCACGAGTGAAGAGGACAAACTAGACCTCGACGATGCAGATGCCCTCGTCGCCGCCAATGAAGACTTGTTCGGCGACTCTTTCAAGTCTGGGCGAAAGAAGCCCAGGATCACGGGGCCTCTAGCAGCAAGCCACCCGACCTTCCTTCCTCACAGAAGCGCCAACACGTTGCCCTCGTGGCTCTGGAAGACAGACTCTTGGAAGATGAACAGAGAATCTACACCCTCGAGTCTGTGGTGGGAGAGGTCCCTGATGACTCGCCGCAGACCTCCCTCCGAGCTGGCCTAGGACACCTCGCTTCCAAATTGTCCTCTCTTGACGAGCAGATATTAGTCTTAGAGAACAAAGTCTCGACTCAAGCGAGCACCCTCTCTCAGCTTCACAATGAGGTGAACAGGAAACCTCCTTCCGTGTCTTTCGGGGCCCCTCCAACCTCATCATCACGCGATGACGTGACTCGCCTACGAATGGAGCTCGCAGGCCTTCGAAAGGGTCTACTCGAGCTCCTTCGCATGACTCAACTCTTGAGCCAACGACCCTCAACTTCCTCATCCCCCCCCTCCGACTTCGAGAGGAGATTCACTCCCCTGGCCCTGTTCCACTCCGAACTCACCGCCGTTCGAGCTTCTGTGTCCTCTCTCGAGAGGAAAGTCGAAGTCTCCTTTGGGGGAGTTAGATTCAGAAACCTCGAGGATTGCAAGGCTTTTTTATCTCAACATTGCCCTCAACAAGGCACCACTCCTATCTACCAGTGCTTTCACTACCCCATTCGCTACTCCAATCTCTCGAGCGAAGTCGTCACGAACAAGACTCCAACGCCGAAGAGGTCACCCGTCATAAGACGGGTAAAACTTCGCACAGTCGCAATCTTAGCCTCTTTCAAGTCGCGAACCCCTCTTGGCTCGTTAAAAATGGCAAGGAAGCCAATGATGACCCCTCCAACGTTGACCCCATGACCGCCATGTCGTCCTTCCAAGCGTGGGACAAACAGGGAGGGTCTCGGGCTTGTGCCACAAGCCCTGCAAGCCTTCAAGTCAACTCTCCCAACCCTCGAGTCCCAAATCAAGTCTACGGCGAGGCCCATCCAATGGCATCCATGGTTTTCATGGAAATGTTGTCCACCTCTTTCCTGTTCATGGAACGATGGTTTGCCAAGACCTCCCATTTTTACCTACGCACACTGATAAATACCTATCAAGGCCCGCTCTTCACGAAGGAGCAGCAACAGTCAGTGTGGGATCTCACCAAGATCCTGTCTCGGTTATGTTTAATGAGCTCTCGTTGCCTCCGCTGCGCCCGCGCCGCATCCACTGAAGACCCCTTTCAATTTGAATGCCCTCGTCTTATGGGCATGCGTCACAGCATCACGCCGTCATGAAGGCAGGCGAAAGACCACGACTTCGAGGGTCTCCCGAAGTCCAACCCAAGGTCCTTGATTATCTGGGGAGGAATGCTGCCCCAAAGCAGTCCGTGTTAGCTCTAAAGCCTGGGCGAAGGGCTCAATACCATCTCCCAAGCTCTGACCATAGCCAAACAAGCGAAGGCTACAGCGGACAAGGCGCTCTCCGCAGCCAACAAGGCCCCTGGGGGCGGCAACCCCGTGCCCCTCGGGAGCCAAGCGACCTGAAGAAAGGACGGCTCTTGACTCGCCCCAACTTCCTCCCGCCCTGCCAGCTCTTCCTGATGTGCAGTTGCTCGCAGGCCGCCAACCGGTACAGCTGCATCACCGAACCCCACATGGTGTCGCGTCTCGGTCGCATCCCCATACGCGAAAGATCGGGCCGGTGCGAGGTTAGGACGCGGGGACCTACCACTTGGCTTTTTGTCGCTCCAGCCCTGGGTTTTGATGTGTTACGTGCTGCGCCTTAAAGACACCTCCTTTACGACTGCTTTCTCAACCTTTTGGGACAGCACTCCCTTCATGACCACACGGGCCCGCTGGCTCCACCCCAAGCCCTCCCCGATATCGTTTTCACGGACCAACAGAGCCTGCCCCCTTTAGAATTTGGAAAATACTGGGACATTTGGACAGTCCCTCACTTGTTCTTCGATGAGGCCTCGGTATCCGTCTCTCCTCCCTGGGGGTGGCACCTCTCCTCCACCTCCCTCACCCACTCAGAGGTAGGCGGCTCAACTACCTTTCACGGACGGTCGGATGCTCCTTCCTCCCCACTTAGCCCCCTACGCTGGCCCTCCCTCGTGTCGCTGATTCTATCATGCCACAGCCGTGGCGACCTCTTCTACACGTCCTGGATGCCTTTGCTCCGGCCCACCTCTCCCTCCCCCACTTGTCACCGCCGCGAACCCCGGTTTCAGCATCTCCGCCTCGCTCTCTTACCCTGGGGCCTTTTTCCCACGATACCATCTCGGCCACCGTCGCTTGTCCTTGTGTTTAATTCTTTCGAAGTGGGCTCGCTGACCCCTTTCTTCTCTCGAGCTTGGTTCCTTATGGGATCTCCCTATCCGTTTTTGGACTCTCAGACGGTCCTCCATGTTCTCTCTCCTATCCCCTCTTTTCGGTCACCGCCAGGAAGATCCTCCACAGTGGCGCCGACTTGCTCCTCTCTTATTATCTGCCGGGGGTTTCCTATTTTCTTCTCCTCCCAGCGGGACCAAACGCCCCCTCCACACACCACTTCCCCGTGTCAGACCACCCCTCCAAACGCCCCAGGACCACAACTCAGATGTCTCTGTCCCCCTTTGTCCTCCAGCCCCACACCAGAATCAACGCCCCTCACCTGAGGGGCCCTTGTTTGTTAAGCAAGACGGTCAAAAGGCAGACGATGCCCAGATACCGTTTTCCCTCTGGGACTTTATGTTCAAGACAGCCTACCCCCCAACTCCCCACGACTTTCAGCCGGTTGGAAGACAGCGTTAAACAATTGGAGACAAGTGGGTCTCTCCTGGTGGAAGCGTTCACTAGTCCGTTCTTTTTGGAGGGACCAGTGGTCGCGCCTCCCTTCCACCCTTCGGTCATCCCTCCTCGAGAAACGAGCTACTTTTGCCCTCAAAGCCACTTTCTCCCCCGACCTCTTGCAAGTGTGCTATTCTTGGACTCACGAAGCCCGGACCTCTAATCATACAGAGTGGAAGGCCCTTAGAAAGAGCAAAGATGCTCGCCTCGACATAGAGGCGGCTCGAGACTGCGTTCGATATGCGTCTCTCTCCTCATGGTGGGAATGGGACGGGGGGTCTCGCCTCCTTTTGGCGCTGGCCCGGTCCTTTTCGACACTACGCTAGAGACGGGCAACCGCATCTCTGGACGAAGGCCCCCACCCCTTTTAGACGCCCTCAGCCGCCCCAAAGAACCCTCAGGACGCCGCTGGTCACCGACAAGGTTAGCAAGCTTCGCATCAAGAACTACTTGGAACTGGGGGAAGTTCGTAGCCTCGTCCCGTATTTCTATGTCCCCAAGGGAACATCTGATGTTCGGGTGGTTTTTAATGGGACCTCTTGTGGGTTAAACGACTGCCTCTTCGCCCTTCACTTCTCCCCTGCCTACGGTGGTGGACCTCCTCCGCAGCCTGGACGTAGGTTACTACCAGTCGGACAGTGATTTTCAGGAAATGTTTTACAACTTCCTTTACATCCGTCCCTTCGACCCTTTGCCGGAGTCGACATCACCCACGTGAAGACTAACGCGGACTGGGAGGCTGAGCGTCGCCGGACGTGGGAAAGATTTTGTCGAAACTATTTCGGCCAGACAGACTCGCCGGGCAGATCCCTCCAAATGGGCACCAAGGGGAAGCTCCTCGCGATGGGCGACCGCCTTGACCCCAAAAACCCCTACCAATGGGATACTGTTTCCCTTAATCTCCCCGGTTCCGACCACTACAACGCCACAAAGCCATGGGTGTGTAAGCGGCGAAGAGACGGAACATTGCCAGCGATTCGTCAGTATACGCCGACGACGGAAGGCACATGGGTCACGACCACATGGCATGCTGGCAAACCACCAGAAGGTTTTGTTCATTCATTGGATGGCTGGGTATGCAGGATGCCTCCCGTAAACGGACCCTCCCCACCACGAGACCAGGCCCAACTGCGGGAAGTGTCGTCCATACCGAAGGATCCATCCTTCTGACAGTCACCATCGAACGCTGGGCCAAGACCCAGAGTCTCATCGATGAGTTGGACAAGCTCTTAACCAATGACGAACGACTTCCTAAACTCTGGCTCGAGCAGATCCGAGGCTACTTAATTTACATCACTTGGACCTTTAAGTGGGCAGAACCCTATTTAAAGGGGTTACACCTTACCATCGACGGTTGGAGACGGGGACGAGATCCCGAGGGCTACCGAGTCCCAAAGCCAAAGCTCGCACCCGGGAAACGCTTGGTCTGGGAGTGGGATTTCGCCCGCTGGGAAGAGGAAGCCGACTCCCCTGCTCCCCCTCAACAAGAGGCCCCATCCCCTGAATTAGTGGCCCCGGCCCCTCGTTTTCGCTCCGACGTCAATGCCCTTTTGACCCTGTTTGGGGAACCAACCCCCGCTCTCGTGCAGGTTCGAGCCACCTGGGCTACTGCTTTCTACCTGATGGGCGATGCCAGTGGAGCTGGTTTTGGCTCGGCTTTTTGGAACAACGCCTACATCGACTATCAAGCCGGCAGCCATGCCCCACACCTTGCCGAAGAGTCCTCCAACTTTTGAGAAGCCGACAACTTGGTCTCACGCCAAGAGGAGTTGGCGCAAGCCCAAGAACTCGACCAGGCCGAGGTTTTTGTCATCACCGACAACCAACCTTTTGAAGGACCTTCTACAAAGGTCACTCCGCCTCCAAGAAACTCAATGACATCATCCTCCGCCTCCAAGTCTTGCAGCGCTCGACAGCCTGCATTTTACATGTGGTACACGTGGCGGGCACACGAATGAAAGACTCAGGGATTGACGGACTTTCGCGAGGATCTTATGGAAGGGATAATGATCCCTGGCTCTGACCCACTATCTTTCATCCCCTTCCACCTAGGGGCCAACGAACGCTCCGATGGCAAGGTGGCTACCTGGGTTACCTCGTGGTGGCAGGAGCCAGATGGGACACCCTGGGGAGGGTCACCCCTCATCCTCCTACAACCAAACGATTGGTTCGACCTCTCAAAATCAATGGGTCCTCGACTCTGGTGCCCCCCTCCCGCTGCCATGACGGCTGTCTTAGAAATGTTTGCAGAGGACAGAGTAGCCCATCCATTTGTACCCCATGTTTTCATTGTCCCAAGATTGATGACCCATCTCTGGCGAAAATCGCTAAGCAAGGACGCAGACTTGTTGGTTACACTGAATATCAGTCACCCTTTCTGGCCCTCCTCTCAACACGAACCCCTTATTCTTTGCATCATCTTACCCTGCAGCCCCGTCGAGGGATACTACGGCCCGTGGGTGGCAAAAGGAACTCCTAGGTTTACCTCCCTTCAGTCCTACCTTCAAAGAGGGCTTCGTTTATGGGCCGGGGGTAGATCCAGCGAACTGCCTGACCTGGAAGGGCACCTGCCGGGTCTGTGGGGCAACCAAGAGGAATGGCTGCGGTTTGTTCTGCTCGAATTTCTTTCTATGGCGCGGAACTTCCCCCGTGCAGGAATGTGTGGTGCGGGGCTTGTTTCACACAGTCCCCTGCAGACCCGCTCCCAATCCTCAAAGCGAAGCCGAAGACCTGGAAGACATGCCCATGGAGTCCCTAGAAAACCCCGAATTTAGGACCGCCCGAGACGGGGACCACCTCATGGGCGTCCCTTTGAATGCGATCTTTGTCATTTCAGGAACGCTCTCCCACGGGACCCGGTGTGGAACAGCTCTAAAGATGAGTTTCAACTAGTCTGTATCCGCCGGGTGATACTTGATGTCCTGTGGGCCAGAAGACCCTCCACTGTCGCCCTGAATAGGAGGCGCATGCTCCTTGACTATAGTGAAGCGCCCTCAACCTTCGACCTCAAGCACCTAATTCCCCCCATGGGATGCTCAGAAGTGAGAGACCGAGTGGGAATGAGCATCGCCCTAACCACCATCCTGGCATCGCTCCGACCAGGGACTTATGCCAGACACCTCCAGTTTGAAGCAATGAGGAAAACGCCTACCTGGTACTCAAATGTGTATCATGCTGGCTCGGCCTATGGTAACGACTCCTTGTACGCCAAGGATGAGCGCAGCTTCATGCCACCGCCTGCCCGACAGCCGGCGAGTGGTTTGTCCGCTTTCAAACAGGGTGCCAAACTCAGGATGGGAGAGATCCGCCGACAAAATGAGGCCCTTTCCTCCGCGATGATCCACGCAATCCTAACTGAGGTGGAACGAGACTGGTCCATGTCTAGTTGTGACCGCACCAAGGCTTCGCTAGAGGAGTTTGCTTCGTTCCTCCTAATAGGGTACGGATTGGCCCTGAGGGGAGAAGAGATCTCTTTGGTCTCTCTCAAGGGAATGCTAGACACCTGGGTAGAAGCCACCTCTGCCCAACCCACGCCTCACATCATGGTCACCCTCCACGGCCGCTTTAAAGGCAAAACTGGCTTAAGGTGGCACTGTTTGCCACTGTGCACTGAGACTGACAGCGGTCTACCAAACAAGAAGTGGATTGGTAGGCTCTTGTGCCGGCGACTCATCCTTGAAGACAAGAGAACCCGGTGGCTCTTTGCCAAGGAGGATGGCACTCGCAAAGCTTTCTCTGAATTCGATCCTCTCCTTCTGGAGTACCTCAGCAGAGCTAGGTTGGCCAATGATGGTATCATGAGCATTCTAGCTGACCTCGGAGACTTCAGCTTCCGAAGATCCCCGCAGTGGAGCCACCACCGAAGCCACCAACCGGGCGCCCCCGGCCCCATCATTGAACTAATAGGAAGATGGAGGAAGAAAGAAGCCGCCCGAGGTTCAGAACCAGGTCTTCCAATGAGACAAGTCTACACAAGGGTCCGGAGTCTGTACAAGGACTCCTTACTTTCAGTAAATCTTTGTGAGTGTTATCTGGGTTACGAGGGGGTTTTTTGTTATATTTACAAGCATTATTCTTTCCGTGTCCAGTCAGGCCTGTCCCAGCGGCTGAAATCTCCTGCCCGATAATATGGATCAGGAGCATGTGGCATTCGAGCTGAGCTCATGTCCTTGCCTGCTGAGACCAGACCTGACGGCCCGGTTTTCCTGCATCTGGGACCCACAGCTTCTTCTGCCTTTTTGAAAGCGAAATTTTTCCATCCACCTATGTGTCATCCTCAAGGTAGGAAGGCTGTGTGAGAAAGGCTGAGAGAAGGACATAGAAAAGAAGGGCCAAATTTCTCCCCTGTCGCTTAAATTTATAAGTCATGTTTTCTCCAAACTGTGATCACTTTGTGAGATCCCTTTGGGACAAGAATTTAGTAAATCAAGTAAGACACCGTTTGAGCCTCAAGCAAAGATGGTGTCCGGATAGATGATAGAAAGGTGTCAAGAAGGTATCCAAGAGTCACGAAGATCCAGCGGAAGACTGTTCCATTCTTCCGTGGATTTGCCGTGCTTGCACAAATACTGATCACATGTCAAAACCAGAGCTCCAAGAATACACATCTTGGAACTCCTCACAACTCAACACCAATTGCAGTTTTGACCATGTTCAGTAGGGATTAAGTCCGTCGAATACTTCCTTGGTTGGGATCTGATCAGTCGTGCCATCGCATCTTCGACTAGACTTCTTTTTCTCCCGCCCACCCGCCCATGGGTTTTTGTTATATTTACAAGCATTATTCTTTCCGTGTCCAGTCAGGCCTGTCCCAGCGGCTGAAATCTCCTGCCCGATAATATGGATCAGGAGCATGTGGCATTCGAGCTGAGCTCATGTCCTTGCCTGCTGAGACCAGACCTGACGGCCCGTTTTTCCTGCATCTGGGACCCACAGCTTCTTCTGCCTTTTGGAAAGCGAAAAGTTTTCCATCCACCTATGTGTCACCCTCAAGGTAGGAAGGCTGTGTGAGAAAGGCTGAGAGAAGGACATAGAAAAGAAGGGCCAAATTTCTCCCCTGTCGCGTTAAATTTATAAGTCATGTTTTCTCCAAACTGTGATCACTTTGTGAGATCCCTTTGGGACAAGAATTTAGTAAATCAAGTGAGACACCTGTATTGAACCTGCACGGTACCGTATAGTATTATACGATAGCAGAAATATCATAAAACATTTTTATGATATTGACGTCATCTTTTTTGACAGTGCAAAATAACCACGCTTTTGTCGCAGCGCACGAAATTCGATTACGCCAATATCATAAAAGTTTTTGTGATTACCACGATAAAATTACGGGATTTTTTATGATATTGAAGGCTGTTGTTAACCCTCTTACATAAAGTTGGACCAAAGTGCGTTAACTAGAGCAAAAAAGTGTACCTAGTTAACTTAACTAGAGCACTTTCCGACCTTTGTTTATCGCTCATGAATTAGAACAATCTGGTATTTTCAGATAGATAACCGTATCCACGACAATTTTTGCTCTTGAGACTACACCGGAAAAGGGACATTGCGCAATTTGTACGACGAAAGCATGGCAAATGGTGCTAATTGTGTTCGCCTAAATAATGATCAAATAATATTCTTGGTGGGGGTCTATAGTGGTAATTTTTGGCGAGAATCGAACGGTGCTACCAGATTGACTCAGAAGTGAGCCCAAGTGGGCGAAATCGGGCAATTTCGTTAACTAGGGTCGGTTTTTACGCTAGTTTATTAACTAGGGTCGAATTTTACGCTAGATAAGGGTGAGGGTTAAGGATGAGACTACCTTTCAATTTTATCAAAATCCAGTATCTTGCTGACGGATAAGGATACCACTCGCGAGGAACAAAAATCCCGTGAAAATAGTGAAAAACCGGTTGTTTCCAGTGAAAGTCTGGAATTCCTCTCTATTTTGACTCTTTCCCAACTTGTCCAACCTGGGAAGTATCTCACGGATTACCTATTTAGGTGGAAGAAAGTGCAGCAAGAAAGACGTCAACGAAGGAAAGCCGCCATCACTTAAAAATCTTATCTTCAAAGTGTCAATCGTGAACATCTGGTGGCATCAAAGGCTCGAATAGTATAACTTCTTCTGTTGAAGGTTTTAATCCAATTGGAGCTTTCCCGACTTGTCTCAACCTTAAAAAGACAAATTTCATGTATTAATTCCTTTATGAATTCATTAAATCACATACAGTTCTTATCCCACTCCTTCTCACAAATGATTCTCGAGCAAAGATTTTTGTTATCGGAGTTGAATAAGAAGGAGAGCAAAGATGGTGTCTGGTACTATCATCTGCTTCCTTCTAATCATATGTATTGTACCTGAAATGTGCACCGAAGTCCTCACCAGGTTTGTTGCAATACAATAATATTATGCATGATACATCATTGTGTCATCAATATATCTTCACCGTCCCACATAAAATCTTTTCTTGAAACCAATCCAGGTCGATTCAGGTTAAAAGGTCTCTCGTCCGTACTCCTCTCATCATGAAGCTTTCTCTCGCTACTGCCCTTCTTCTCGCCTCATCTGCTAGTGGACAAACCTGGGAGCCAGGTAACTTCAGCGATGGCACCAAGCTTACAGAGTGAGTTCCTGGCACATCTTTACATCTATTGCAGAAGTAAATTCAAATCAAGAGGATTTTGGGATACTGACCACTTTGGGTTGTGGTTGCTGAATTCTTTGTTATTTCCATTTAGTCCTGCCACCGGAGGCACACTTTACCTCTCCAACGGTCTACAGGCTGTGGCTGTTGGGAACTCTGGACAGCCTGTCATCCTTGCTGACGATTCTGAAGCCTCTGAGTATCACCCCAACTGCGATGGTGGCGCATCATTCCCACAAGAAGATGGCGGTCACATTTATGTCTCGAACTCTGAGTGGGGATCTTATCCCGACGACTTGAGTGGTGGTGTCTATGCTCTTACATTTGATGGTGAGAATAAACTGCAAAGTTATAAGCAGCTTCTTTCTGGTACTGCCAAGAACTGCCATGGCGGAGAGACTCCTTGGGGAACTTGGATCTCATGTGAAGAGACTCGTGACAATGGAAGGTGCTGGCAAGGTGAGGTGTTTAGTTGAGAAGGTGCAACAATCTGACCCAGAAAATGCTTCACAATTCATACTGCTCCCTTGCTCTCTGACATATTTTGTCATCAGTCGACCCAACCGGAGCAAAGGAGCCTACTCGCACCTACCTCACCGGCCAGTCCATGGACGGATCTGTAAGTCACGAAAGTGTTTCAATATCGAACACAAAAATTGTGACTTACCAACATTTTCTCATTGTATCAATAGAATGCTGGAGAGAACTTTGGAAATTGGGAGGCTTTTGCTTGGGATGCTGATGACAACAAGGGTTATGTCACGAACGATGACTATCCCAACAACCCTGGGTTTCCCGTAAGTTTCTGAGTTGTAGATGCCTTTATGAAACTCATTCAAATTGCCCAATTGAAATTGACTCGAACGTCATGTCTATGGATTTTGTTAGGACGATCCCAGCTATTCGTACCAGGGCGCTATCGTCCGATATTCCCCAGACGAGACCGCCCTGGCTTGTCTCGATGCTGAGTCTGATGCTGACAAGTGGTGCGCTCTTGACAGCGGAACCGTAGACTACCTGAAGATTACCCCAGCCGAATCAGGAACAGGTGGTACATTCGAGTGGGTATCGGACAAGAACGAAGCAGACCCTGAGCTCTATGCCGGATCCGAAGGTGCACACGTTGAGAACGGGATTTTCACCTTCTCGACTATTGTCGATCGTTATCTTTTCCAGCTTGATTTGGCGGCTGGCACCTACACAAGGTCCGCTGTCCCGTTCGCATTCGAACCCGATAACCTTCGTTTGCTTGGAGATGTTGTTTACATCTGTACAGATGGTGACGATTACCCAGGTGATGCCGTCTGGCGCTGGGATGATAATGGAGCGTCTCGTGTGTTCTACGAGGTTAGTAACGTCCTGCTGTCATAAGTCGAAAGTTTGTTGATCGGGCTGCAACAGAATACGGTCACACATCGTCGAATTCTTTCCTTCTCATCTCACACAATAGGTCGGACACAGCTACCCTGCTGGTGTTGATTTTACTGCAGACAAGATGTCGAGTAAGTCGGTGATCACTTGAAGCCTATTGCTAGTTTGTTGCTGGTTTTATTGCCAAACAAGAATCTTACTTACCACCAACTCCTACTATTCACACCGCTCGCTGCTCATTAGTGTTCGTTAGCTTGTATGGTGATGCGACGTACAGGATCACTCGTACGGATGGCATGGCATTCGTAAGTATCGAATGCCTTTTTCGAATACGGCAATGAATTGCCCTTTGTCGAATCTTTCTCATGCTTTCGTTTCTGACAGGATGCCGATCCCAAGAAGATCACTTACGAGGTGAATGGAGGGGTCGCCGATGGAAAGACTCACGAAGAGATTGCGGATGAAGTTAATGCTGTGAATGCAAGCATTGAAGCCGATACGAGCACGACGGCATCCAGCGAGGCTGCGACCAGTGAGGGGACCGCTGATCCTACTGACGAGGACGAAGGAACTTCTGAGAACACTGCCGTGGAGACCAGCGGTGCCATCAATAATATGGCCGCGGGAACAGTGATGGGCATTATTACTGGCACTTTGATCCTTTAGATTCTCAGAGTTATAACGTTTGTTTACGTAGATAGTCGCCGGATATTGGATAACGTGTTATGAATTTGCGACCTGGCTGATAGATCTTAACCTTTTCTGAAAAACATGTGTGAACAGGCGACACTCTTAATCGAAACAGTAGCATCTTTAATTTAATCAAGCCGGTTTAGCTTACGACTGTTCTGCATAGGTTGATTTCTTAAATCTCAATGCGAAAGACACCTCCGAAATCCTGCAATACAGTCGTAACCAGCTCACACTGCTTCAAGTCTCTGAATGAGGATTGTGCATTTATCAGCTTCTGCCATGACATCCCTGAGTTCAGCGGAACCTAACGTTAGGATATTTCTCTTGCTAATGAAGAATTTCATTCCCTTACCCTGTTGTTCATTGGCCAGTTTTGTCCGCGCTGGTAGTGGAAGTTGCACATTTACACTTGTCTCGGCTTCATTTACCGCTATATCATCGATGTCAAACGTCAATTGCGCGTCGAAGTCGTTCCGGGATAATTGACACATGTCCGCAATCAGTTTTGCGGCATCTTTCACCCTATCTTCTTTATTGCACTCTATCTTTATTGGAATGAATGCAAACTCTCGGTCGCGCCGAAACCATTGCATTTGTTTCTTTGCATATTGACGAGTGGCGGTGGCAAAATTATCTACAAACGTCAGAAATGTATCATGATCGTTCATCTTTGCATCTTTCCTCAGCAAGTAGTCCAATGACTGGCGATATCCAATCGCGCGTGTCACTTGCGAATCCTCGGGGAGACCTCCACTAAGAAATAAATCAGCAGTCTCACGAAGAAGGCCCCTACAGAGCATTTCCTCACATCGCTTGTCCACGGCGTGGAAATGAAGCATCCGATCGTCTGGACATAGGAAGAAGCAACGCACATCATATCCCAAATCAGACAAACCACCAGATCGTATTCCAGTGTAAACTTCATTTTCAGTGAGGTTGCTGAGAATCGTAGCTTCATCTTCCTCGTCTTCTACATTATCACATATTTTGGATTGCAATTTAGAAAGAGCGATTGTATATGCCACTTCCAACAATCTTCTGAGACGATACCAATCCCTTCCGCATAGTTTCGACACTCGACTAGCAAAACTGGTCCTAACGATGACACGTATTCCGATGCATTCGTCCAAGCTCTCTCATCGACGGCTTCCTGCTTACGATCAGCTTCTTCGTCGACAGTGTTGCCTTGCTTTACTGGCCCATCGATTTCATCGTCTCGGTGATGGCCGCCATCATCACATCTCACAGCAGCACCACTTTCTGAATGTCCTTGAAACTTTGATATCATATCAGCAGCACGCTTCAGAGCCTCTTCTGTAGGACGTACTGCATCCGGACGACCGTGGACAAGCCAATTGAGATAAAACATGGTACCTCCGACCACCACTGGCAAAATTGGTATTCTTGATGTCACAAGAGCTTCAGTTTGGACACTTTCGTTGAAATAGTCATCTATGCAATTCCTTCTTCTCACAATTTCTTGATTGTTGGTATCACTATTGTCATTTTGATCCCCATCACCAGCATCAACTGCTTCATGCAAAGTAAGCTTCTGAATAACGTATTCAGCATCTCTCATCCAATCCGCAGCATTGTAAGATGATACTTTTATAGTGCCATTTACTGATACATTGCCTTCCTCGTCTTTACACGCAATATCATGATTGGGTGGGTCCACAATATCGACTAAATGATGGGGCGTTCTTTCCATATCTTCCAGCGACGGTTTATTCGCGCCAATGCTAACTCCTCTATAAACTTGTACAGAGTCGGCGGATATAACATGTCCTCGTGTTTCCAATCGAGCTGTAGTGTTGGACCACTCTTTGCTTTCGTTTGAATTCGTCATCGTGTGAGCTTGTTGATGACAACACATAATCTCCGTCGCCATTGAGTGAGAGCATAGCTCTGCGGCGACGTCGGATTTTCCCACGGCAGTCGGGCCTGCAAGGACAATTACCAGCGGTCGACATTTGTCGTGTGGACTACTTGAATCGGAACTCATGGCATACGTTTTGATCTTATTTCGCGAAAAGTCGCAAGGATCGCAATTCATTCTTTTCCTATTATTCGCCATTCCTAAAAATCGACTCGTTGGATTTTGCATCAATTGACGTCGAAACATCCCATGCGAATTTTGAGCGAGGCCACGCAGCTTGTCACTTCGATCAAGATATGCCAAGGCACGGCAATGAATTTCGTTGAATGCAAGCGTATACGCCGACGGTAATATAATCACCCCAAGAGCTGTGATCGCACTTGCTGCTGTCACAGGAGAAACATTCGGCGAGAGTAGCACACAGGAAGCGACGAATGGTAGGCAAATCAAACGTAGGTGAGCAATCGTGACGCGAGAAAAGTGCGACTTTGTATGCGAGGATTTTGATTGCATGTCCTTCACTACTTTATGATGCAGATGTCAACAATTGGTCGACGACCGGCGACACAGCTCTTGATAGTAAACATCAGGTAAACATCATGTTTTGTGTGTGGTCAATTCAGGTGAACACAGACGGGGCTAGGACGGCGCCCCTTGACAGCAAGTACAGCAAGATTTTCGCTTACTACCTTTACATTTTTCTTGATATGAGTACTCAAACTAAAATACACTAGAAATCTCTTTATCATCAACATAGATATGTTTAATTAAAGGTAAATAATTTTTCCGTCTCATTGGTTAATGAAAGACGCCAGTTGGTTATCGACTGGCTAAGAATTGGTTTGTATTGTACGTATTGCAGTTTGCCCTCTAGAGCGGCGCTCACGCGATCACCGGAGGAAAGAGGTTTGTGGCAGCGTTTCCCGTACTGGCACCATCTTGTTCTCCATCATCACAAGAGCATCATGGCGAACCACGGTTCTACCAAGAAGTTGATTGACCCGCCTCTTCGATACCTCACAAAATCTCTCGTGCGGACGGCACTGACTTGTCCCCGCAAATTAGTGTATGCCACAAACCCGAAATCGTATCCACGGAATGACAGCATTGTTAAAGATCCATTTGTTAAGCATTTGGCAGACGAGGGAAAACGATTTGGTGATTACTGTCGACGGCTTTTTCCACACGGAGTCGAGATTGGTCCACCTGCTAGAACAAACGCCGATCAAAACTCCATAATTGCTAGTGTACACGCTATTCCAGATGCGGAGGAGCTTGTTGCCCGAACGAATCAAATCATTCAGCAAGATGACAACTCAGAATCTCAACAACGCGTCACCATATTCGAAGGCGCGGTGCGCAGTGGTCCTTTCTTCGTTCGCCCCGATATTCTCGACAAAATAGTTCATCCCAATCCTGCATCGAGAACCGGCAGTCAAACGGAGCTGCGAGTAATTGAAGTCAAATCCAAGTCCTACGATTCACGTCCCTCTTCCAAAAGAGGTCAAATGTGGAACGTCAACAAGAAATCCGTCAAAGCAAACTTTTTGCCATACATACAAGACATTGCATTCCAGTCATTTGTAGTTCGTCGCGCTTTTCCAGATTATGATGTGAGTTCCTGGTTGATGCTGCCTGATTGCGGTAAGATTTGGAATGGGGTCAATAACAATCCATCTCTTTTCACTGAAGTACCAACGCTAGACGACACGCTCAACGCAATCAATGAGAGTACTGCATTTTTGCTTAATGTGGATGAGCTTGTGGAAGTCGCCTTGTCAAGTAAGGTATCTTTCCCGGGAGTAATGGTGAAACCTTTGCAGAGACGGTGGAGCAGTGGGCAGAACAACTAAGCTGTGAGGATTTGGAAGCATCTTTTTCTGAGATTCCGATCGGGTCTCAATGCGCATCATGTACATACAGAATAAAGTCTCTTCCCGATACAGGACAATCTGACGCGAATAGGCCGCGCGATATCACGGCTGCAGGATTTGATGTTTGCTGGGAAAAGGCCACTGGTCTTGGCCGAGATGAATTGCAGCAGCCGCTTGTGGTTGATTTATATGGCTACTCAAGAGAAACCATTAAGAAGTCCATAGAACAAGGAAAATTCTTCTTGAAAGATTTGTCTGCCGATGACTTTAAGAGCAAAAAGGAAAGTGAACCTAATGATAAAATATCCAGTACTCGAAGACAATGGTACCAGGTCTCCTCATTGAGAAACGAATCGATGAACTCATTTCATGAGCCGCAATATGTGTTGAAACGAGACAGTCTTCGACAGGAAATGGATCGGTGGCAATATCCTTGGCATTTCGTGGACTTTGAAACCGCGTCTCCCGTTCTCCCTATTACCCTGGGATGGCTCCATACGAAATAATTGCGTTTCAATTCTCTCATCACATTATCCACGAAGACCGAACATACGAGGTTTGTCACGCTTCGGAGTTTCTTCATACCGAGACAGGGGTCTGTCCAAACGAGCAATTTTTACATGCGCTATATAATGCTACCCGCACAGAAGGCACGGTGTTTCAATGGTCTACACATGAAAACTCAGTGCTTTCATCTTTGCTTGCTTCTAATGTATACACGTCTTCCTTATCACTCCACGAAAAAGAAACTTTGTCAGCTTTGCTCAGTGATGGTAGCCGTCCCATGGTTGATCTTTGCAAACTCGCTGCGGATTATTACTATGTCGACGGAAGTGGTGGGAGCTCATCTATCAAAAGATTATTGGCTCCGACCATGAATGTTTCTGCACGTCTGAAAGATATCTATGGACATCCCGCTTACAACAGCAACAATTTTGTTAACTTTCAATGGTACCAACAAGATGATAAGGGGCTTGCAATTGATCCATATAAGATCCTTTCTGGCATAAATCCAGTTAACGATGGCGTGAGTGATGAGGAAACGAGCTCAGTAACCCATGGTGGTGGTGCTGCAACCGCGTTTCACGAGCTCCAGTGCAATATTGATTTGAGTGAGCAAGACCGTAGAATTAGGGAACAGTCTTTACTTCGGTATTGTGAATTAGATACACTCTCGATGGCAATGATTGTTCAGGCCTGGCAGAGTTTTCTGGAACAATGATAGACGAAAGCAAAAACAGCAAATAATATAATCGAATAATCACAACCGTCGTTCCAATTAAATATAATTTCTTCCTTCAGTGTGAAATGTTACTACAACATGTTGCAATCAAGCTTGCCGTCCCATCATCGTCGAAATACCACAACCGACTCGACATGATTACTTCCCGGAAACAAGACATATCCGGTAGCACTCTCAATCTTCCATCCAGCATTGGAAGTTAGTAACTGATCGCAGTCTCTAGCCAATGCATCGAACCCACAACTGACATAAATTAAAGTCCGAACGTCATTCACCCAATTTATTGTGTGCCGAGGTAAATGCGATAGCATATTTGCATTTTCAACGTAGGGTTGTTTGGAATTGCGAGGTTGACAGAGCTGCTGTAACACTGGTTCTTCTAGTCCCTTTCGTGGCGGATCAACGATGAGTACATCTGCGCCCAACGCTTGCCCTTGGTAGAGAGCTGATGCGGCATTGGCAACAGTGTAGGTCACTGAGGGTTGGTCTTTGCTTGTGGACATGTCATCGCTGGTGTTGCTACTACTGACCATCTTATCCATCAAGTCCTTCATGGACGTGTCTCTGTTGCGTCGAGATTGTTGATTCTTTCCACGCCATTGCTTATCCCCTCTTGTCTTACCGCTATCAAAGTTCTTGGGTCCTCCCAGTAATGTGCATGGGCATGCTATTCACTGCTAATTCAAAACATCTCTCATTCTCTGGATTTTCATCACTGCATCTCAACCATTTCAATCCTCGATCAAGTTTTCCATCTGCCTTCAGTTTCCCATGATACAGTAAGGACGAAAGACCCAACAATCCAACTCCAGCATACATCTCACAAACTTTACTCCCTTCCGGAATGGCTTCTCTCACTTCTCGAGCAATCTCACTAAACCCCTCAAAATTACCCTGCCGAAACACCATAGGCGAAAAATATAGCAAACCCTCTTTCACCGCGGGATCCGATCCAGGAATCTTTTCACAAATAAAAGGTGGACCATCGACGGGATGCCACCGAGACGAATCTCTTGCAAATATGGAATTACCGCCGGAGTCATTGCAATGACACCATATCGAATGCCACACCTCCTCTTGTCGTCCATTCTCTTTAATTCCTTGACGAGGAACGAAAGATGAGGCTGACACTCCTTCAACTTCTCTGCATTCATAACGAGAGTGAGGCAAATCTTTCCCGTGGATAATTCGACCTGGAGTTGAATGTATCGGAGCAATCCCTCTCCGGTGTCCTCCAAATAGACGGGCGTGCGAACTTTTTTGGTAGCCTCCACAATCATTTCGACGGCTCTGTTAATGCTGGGATGATGGACTTTGCATTCGGGTATGGAGAGAACGTCGTGAGAATGACGTGCGTAGAGACCGATGGTAGCGCCGGATGAACGGGACCAGGTGGAAGTTGGTGCGACGGCGAGTTTGGCTTGGCTACGCCATGAAGTTATGGAGCTTGGGATGATCACTTTGTAAAATTCTTCTTCCTCTTCGTGGAAGTACCTCTTTCTGTCTTTGCGATTGTGAGGAATGGCGTGCTTTTGGACAGATTGACTGGAGAAGTACAATTTGGCAGATTCGATAACGTCAATATCTTGAATGTTGGTGCTTACGACGCATCCTGGACATGTTCCAAAATGAGGGCAATCTATCGAAGAAAGTGATTGCGAGGATTGCTCACCACCACTAGATTGGACTGTAGTTCGTTTCTCGTAAAGATTCTTCTGTCTCTGCTGCTGCTGCTCTGTTCTTCGTGCCCCCCGCTCCGAATCGTTGTTGCTTGTCCCACGAGTTCGACGTGTCCTCGATCGTTCCGCAGATGCCGTTCGTTCTCCACCACCAGCACGAGATGCGAACGTCCGAGACCGTCTGCCAGTATATCTATCATCGTTGTCGTCGTTGTCGTACCACGAGGACAGATGCAGATCTGTTAAGCGTGGAGAGTGACGGTGTCTTAATGTGCCACGATGAGAAAATGCGCTGGCTTGATGAAAAGGTGAAGAATGCCGGCATAGCATGTGACAGCATGCAACGACAATCAGAGTCGATGCAGCTGTTATGGATTTCATGTTCCCTGTGAAGGCGACTTTTGATCTTTGATGCATACCGTATCAGATGAACACGCCACAATGGCTACAATAGTAGGTGTGAGTAGGTGTGTTTCGTTCTGTGGTTCGGTGATGATATTTTATGTTGTATTGATGGATGGATCAATTGCGCTCGATTGTGTGGTCGTGCCGTCACCCAGCCATCACTTCTCGCAAAGATTAGATCACAGGATTAGATCCCGCAACATCATGGCAATAGATAAAATTATGTAGGCGAGTGCGCGAGAAAGGTCAGTAAATACGACGCAATCATAGGATAATTTGAGTTTCACAACAAGGTTCGACAGCATCCTCGAGCCCATGATGGCGTGCCCACATAAAATTGTGGCTAAGTGTCATATGGGTCACAGCTCGGTCACAACTGCATGGTATCCGGTCATGACAATCTTGCACAAGGTCTTTCAATTCCGGGATTTCTCAGACGAGCTCAGACATGCCTTTTCAGAGCTTCTCAGTGACCCTCTCTAGAGACTACTGAGGATGGTTGCAAATTGAAAATAATATCAACTACCATTCGTTCCGACGGTGCACCTCCGTCTAATTAACAGCGCCCGTTTCCAATTTCCTTATCCTCTTTTTCACACGAGGTGGAAACCGATAGCCCACGAGTGATTAGCCAGGTGAGCTTGGATAGTTTTGACATCTTGTGTGCACCGTCGCGGATGACGGGGTAGTCGACCATAACGGCTGCGGGCCACGGGCGTGGGCACGTTTCGTTTTGATCCGCATCCATATCATTCCCCAAGTAGACAGCGCACCTAATATGGAAGTATTGAGTGCAAGTCCTGAACTCACTGACAGCATAAATTCATTCTCTACCCATCGACTTTTTTCACTTCATGAATAGCCCAAAACTGTGATGCTAACCTTTTTTATTCCTTCTGATCCTCTCACATTATGATCAATAGAAATTCTAACCACTGCGAAGTGCTTTGTTCATTGAGTACACCGAAAACCTATTCTTGATTTCAACGAGAGACACGAGTAACAGAAGACTCAATTATCATTCTTAACCATTAGGACCTTGATCAGAACGAAAAAGAAACAAATCACACTTTTCACCAGAATTGGAATCACACAACAAACATTGCACGAATTCATCCATCATGTCATATCAACTTCCCCTCTCCGAACGAATACGGATTCAATTCGAAATCCTCTGCGAAAATTGCGCAGACTGCTTCTCCGCGCTTTCTGGCAGTTATAAACGACCCATGTTCTTCCTGGCATCCTGCGCACTGTTTTTCACATTGCGAAGTGCCAGGAGAAGCATTAAGAAGGCCAAGATGGGAGGTGTCTTGGGTGGATATGGCAGTGGTGGGTACAGCTCCACTGCAGGTTATGGAAGCAGTTTGTACAGTGGATCGTCCTCTTCCTTGACGGGTGGGAGCAGTTTATACGGTGGTTATGATGCTGGAAGCAGTACGGGGAGGACTCATGGGGGGTTCGTCGACATCGTATGGGGTGAGAGGAGCGTCTCCCTCCATGAATACGGGATATGGATCGTCCATGGGTAGTTCTTCTTTCGGGTCAACTTTAGGAGGAGGAGGAGGAGGAGGGAAGGGAACAGCAAATCTTGTCGATGCCAACCCGTCTGTCGCATTCACTGTCGATCCTTCTATTCGATTTCATGACTATGGTGGTGTGTTAGATTTTTACGGTCAAGTCGATATAATTCAAGCATTTGATGCGCCATCCTTTGTTTCTCAGATAATATCACAACCAGGACAATCGAAAGTATTGGTAATTGACGGAGGCGGATCTATTAATTCCGCACTATTTGATGCCGATATGGCCAACACTGCTATGCGCAATGGATGGAAAGGAGTGATTGTCAATGGAGCTGTCAGAAATTCGGGTCAATTATCGAAAATACCCTTTGGGGTGAAAGCGATAGGCACTAACCCCATGAAGGGTAGAGGAATGAATGGGCAGCGAGGAGCTGTAGTCAGTATTGGCTCCACACAGTTGCAGAGTGGGTTGTGGGTTTATGCTGATGGGGTAAGACATCGTTTTCCGAATTATCATTCATGCTCATTTGTTACGTGTTGCCTTTCCGTTGCTCAACTCATTCCCGTACATTACTCAAGGATGGCATTATAATGAGCCAATCGGATATCAGTGGTGGTTCATTTGGAGGTGGAAGCTCTATGCTATCTGGCGGGTCATCTATGGCCTCAAGTGTCGGCACACTCGGTGGTTATGGTGCATCGTCTTCGTTGACTGGTTCTGGTTATGGTGGTGCGTCTTCGTCTTACGGAACAGGAGGGGTGGGATCAACTTCTTATGGAGGATCATCTTTGACTGGTGGGTATGGAGCATCCAGTTCAATGGGATCGTCTCTCACAGGAGGATATGGTTCCAGTACAATGGGAGGATCGAGTTATGGGACAAGTCCTGGATCTACATACTCAAGTTCTGGTTACGGAGGTTCATCCCTTTACAGCAGTAGTGGGTATGGGTCGAGTTCACCATATTCTTATGGGCGAAGCAGTATGTATTCATCGAGGAGAAAGAAGCACAAAATGTTCAAGATTTTATTGGCCACATCGATCGCTGCCATCGTTTGGATTGTGTGTTTGAAATGATACTGTATGATAAATTTTAATGCCAGGGTACCCAAGAAACATGATAGTTATGGATACATCTAAAATGAGTACCCGCTTTGTTGTAAGGCAATTATTATCTATGAATTCTAAGCAGCATCTTACAGTTTGATTCTATCAAATGAATGCTGTGATCTTGAAGATCGTTTATGACGTGTGACTCTGAAAGTATGCTAGTCTCACCGCTTGGTGCCATTACAAGAATAGAAATGTTCCCATTGGTTTGGTTTCGAAAGAATAACTTGGAACCTTCTCTTAGTTGAATGATCCTGTCTCCAAAACAAGATCTAGAAGACCTATTGTTCCTTGTACAATGAGCATGCATGAATTTGGATTCCTGCCGCAAAGCATATGGCGTATTGAACAACTTCATCTGCTCAAGTATTTTAACAGAATATAGGTCGAGTAAGATGAATCATAGGGCCCCGACGAAAAGAGAGAAAACAAAATATTCTCACATCATCAACCTTTTGTCCAGATATCAAACAGAAGAGCGTCCCTTGAATCCGCGACGTCAATAGCAGCTTCGCATCAAAGGGCATGGCTGTCGAAAGCAACCCACGGTAATTTGATGGAAGAGTTTTCACGAATTTTTCGGAAAGCGTAAGGCATGGTGAAACATAGAACCAGTTCGATTTTTCAAGAAATCGGCTGATGATATCAATTAGTGGCTTAAAAGAGGAGCAAAAATGGCATTAACAATATAAAAAAATAAGGGCCTGGCAACAGTGATTGTCTTATCAAAGAAGGCAGCACCTCACCGTTACCGATTCCGTGCTAATCTTAGGTGGAACAACATCGCCGATATCGCAAACCGCAGAAATCATAAGATGTTGCACACGGACTTTTTCGAAGGCGGGGATCGTAGATATTGCAGAATTGATTGAATTCAAAATAATTCCTATACGAGTCACGTGATTTTCAGAAAACTCAATCTTGAGAAATGAGATCAATGCTCCAATGAATTGAACACTAGCATAGTATAGAGATATCATTCTAGATTTGCTTTGTCCGCATGACAGAAATGAGTCAATGAGTGTCAAACTACCATCAATAAATGTGAAAGGGTGTGCCTTTTGATGACGTCTTCTCCGTGGAGCATTCGCTGAAGCGCTTCAATGTTTGGATGAGATCTCATCGCCCCTAAGAGCAGTGACACGACAAAACACTGGTTGTGGTTGAACCGACCATGATGATAAAGTGTGTGGTTGCTCTGACTGCTTGTTAAAATGTTTTCCAAGAGCTGTCTCATAATCTGAACGACTGCGCCATCAATAACCTTTTGCGACGATATTGACGCTTCCACGAGGATACCGAGCACCCAATATATTTCACAAGCATCAGGTGCAGACGAACACGAGGACTTTCTTCTTCTTTTGCCCGACGAACAAGTGTCTGTAGTAACAACGCAAATCAAGTTGAACATCGGTGACCTCATGAGCTCCCTCCACATGATTCGTATTGTGTCCAATTTGGCATTCGTCAGCTCTGACTCCCAACCCCATTTTCCATCCGATATGAAATTAGACGAACGAAGTAGACGTGCCAAAAAGGTAGCAAGAAGTCGACGATGTGAACTTTCAGTTCGATCATCAAACAATAATTTTGCAAAAAGAGAAATTAGATCGCTTCTATCTTGAACTGATTTGCCGCAAGAGGCATAGGATGACATGACTCTCGTGTGCAATATGCTCATGATAATTTCATTGGAAAATGGATGATTGCGGTGAAGAGGAGCGCACTTTGCTCGAGATCTCTGCGCATCTGCCAACCAACGAAGAATCAGTTTATGCTGGCGAATGATCGCGTTTCTGTAATTCTCTTGATTTTCTGAAACAAAGAATGTGCGTATAAAGTTCTCAAGAATACCCACAAAATCGCCTAGAAACGTGCCCACCCAGGTTGGTAAATCAATGCCACAAGGTGATAGCAATTGAAAAAAATGATAGCAGCTTGGCAAGTCCTCAAATATTACAGTCTCACAGAGCTGGACCGAGGTCGTTGACGAAATACCACCACAGCAAAAATTGGATGCAGTTGAGCGAAGGTTCTCGAGAATATTCTTCACCACAAAGAGCCTCCCTAACGAGAAGACATTTTCTGATTTGACAGCATTGTCGTCTTCACCGTTTATGCTCAACGCGACATTGAATTCTTCCGATGGTAGTCTAGCAAGGCATTCCAACCCAACACGAATGCTTTCAATGTTTGCACTACAAATCAATTTTGCTGCATAGACATCAACCCTCAGACCCAGCGCTACAATCATTTCAAAAAGTTTGAGACGGCCATCATCAAGACTGCTCCTCGTCGAAGTGTCATCAATGAAACCACGAACTACAATGGAAAGACTCCGTATTTTGATGAGCAACAACAGACACTGTCCAATTAGGCTGATGTCTCCCTCGTCAGACTCTTGCGTGTAATATGACGACCGAAGCGCAGTATCAACATCTGGCTTGCATTTGTAGTGCTTCAGCCTTTTCCTCCTCAGAAATATCAATGAAATAGTCCTTGCCATCATGAATACCATGATTTTGGAATAACCATCGGGCTTTGACGTCCACTTTTGATGTCCCGCTATAGCCCTTTGAACTGTGTGCAATCCCTCGTTCATCGCATCGATGATACGAAAGGCTCCCTGTTTCAAATATTCGTTGAGCGCTCTCCAAGTAGAATCCAACTGGTCCACATCCTTCTGTATATGGGACAAGGCAGTCCATCCTACGACAGGCAAGAAGCTAGTAACGAGGCCTTCAATCCGACAAGACTCCATTTCGAGCAGGGTGACAAATAATTCAGCCAACTCAGAGAATATTTTATAAGTAGATCCAAGTATCGCAGTGTTGCGTCCGACATGGGGGACGACATGATCAATCATGGAACGGAAATAGAGTAGAACAGTGCTGTTCCTTTGGGCGCGCATAGATCTATTGAACGAATTGCCTTTGCCTCCTGCAGACTCATCATTTTCTCTCAAACATTGAATCTGTGTCTGAATCGCTGATTTGAGAGATTCCCCCAAATTTTTTAAAAGTGTTTTGGTGAGTTGAGTCCATTCTTTTCATTGACGATGCTTGGCGAATCTTGAACTGAACATCTCAGTAGACGAAAGTATGCCTTGACGACAAGTGAAGGATCTCTTTGCGACGAAGAGCATTCTGAAGCACCCCTGAATGAAACAGAATTCGACCAGCCTCTCCAGATAATAGTATCGACGCTCGCCTCAACGCTTCCATACCTTCGGCTGTGGTCCGTATTCGAACCTGGAGGGCTCCCCAGTGCTCATCGTCTTCCGCATTGCCAATGGCTATTGGATCGATTTCGACGCCATCATTCGAGTTGTCGTTAGGGGCCCCGATTTGTGCAGTGTTTAGTCCCAAGAGACGGCCAGTAATGTGTTCGGAAGAGTAGTTAGATGGAGGTTCGGCCATGGTCATCGGTCATTGTCAACGCTTGAGAATGGGACGAATTACGGAAAAGTTATGGTACAGGCAACTAAGGTATTGTACGATACAATACAGAAGATGATCGGGACGAATGAGAGGTATTGTAGATATGGTATAGTACAATACCATAGGTAGGGAGTTGAGAAATGGCGCGCCATTAAAGTTGCCGAAATCAGGGTAAGCGACACAAAACAAAAGCCTGCAAACAGGTAACTACACCTTAGAGGTAGAACCGTGAAAGGTCACTTTGCATAAAATTTTTCACCCATATCCCGGTACACATGAATTTCTGCCAATTCGGCAGAATTTGGCGCAGCCGTGATACATTTCTACAGGGATTTGAAATTCTGCCGCAGCTGGCAGAATTCTTGGACGATTCATACCTTGAAATTTAGTAAAATCCCTTGGGCCCAGAGGTTGTAACCACAATATCTTGAAAAGGAGTTCGAGGCTGTGCCATTATAAAGTAATGCCAGCAATGGTTTTGATTGAACCACGTGAATTGATTCCAGTCTGCAACCAAACAATTATTATGCTGTGTGCACTACTGCGCAACCTGTCAGAATATTTTTACATCAACATCTGATGTGACGTGAATAAAGTTTTGTTACTATGACATAGGCCAAGAACCTACCTTAATTAGTGCCCTTGTTGGTACCCTTATTAGTACCAATATGGACTAATTCAAAAACTCCCAAGTGAGGGATCATCCTGACCTCCAAAGTGATGAGAGGTCCTGACAAGGAGGAAGATCCATATCTTTGGATCTAAACGACAAGAGAACACTCTGTTAGAACACCCTCATGAGAAGGGTATAAACTACCAGAGATGTGTAGAAACCTACACAGAATCACATTATTTGGTTGGGATTGCATTGGGATTGCATTGACATCCCATCCTCATTTGTTCATTGTAATCACTAAATGATAAGCTCACAAATTACCATCATCAACTCTATAACACCTTTACCTACGAAATTGGTATTTAGTATTTTTTATCTCCAAACGGCATAGGTCATACTAATGTTAGTCAAGGGTCGCATAGGAATTAGTACGAAATGAAATTCTGCCGATCAGCAGAATTTGGATTTTGCAATTTAGCACAAAACCAAATTCTGCCAATCGGCAAAATTTCAAAGTACTGGGATATCTAGCCAAAAAATCCATGTTAATTAATTAATTACCGTGAGATCTCGGTTCATAAGAACCTGAAAATGTTAAAAGATACATTTAAGTTTATCTTATAATCCGTGAAAAGTTCGAGAAGCTAACATGGGGAAACAATCTAAGTATCCAGCCTATTTACCAAAGTATGTGTTGGTACTGTATGTCGCGCGATTTCCTTTCCATTTTGTCTCGATGCACCTCCAATTCCCTTGCTTGTTGTGTGTGTAATAGGGGTGGTGAGTTTTCTGACAAATTGAGAGAACTCGGCAACTAACCGGATTTATAAGGACCAATGTATATTGGCATTTAGCTGTTGAGTAAGAGAATCAATCACTAATGGTTTTAGAATGTCTGGGGTCAATTTAGTGGGTTAAAAACACAAATGTCATGAAAATTGGGTAAATATATCTTACAATCCATGGGCTCTTGTGAACCAAGATCTACGGTAGCAGTAAAACCGACACTAGATAACAAAATTGCCCCATTTTGCCCACTTTTGCTCACTTCTTGTGATTACACCATTTGATTCCTTGCCAAAAATTACGGTCAATAGATACTCACAATATGTTCGTCACAGCATCTCACTTGACGAAAACAGTAAGGACCATATCCATGCCTTCGTCGTACAAATGAAGCAACGTCCCTTTTTTGGGTGTAGTCTCTATCTTGTAATATAACATAGTAGCAACCTAAAAGTTGGTTATCTAGAAGTAAATATGAGGTAAGTTACATTAACAAGATCAAGAAGAGGTGCTAGTACGTTGTTTTTCATAATTCATAAAAATCAACAAAGTTAAGTTAACTAGAGACACTTTATTATGCTAGTTAGCACACTTTTGTCCAACTTTATGTAATAGGGTTAAAGGTAAGCAAAGATCAAAACAACATGACTACACATGTGCATCAAACCAAAAAATAATTATTCATATGTATTTATGCTCATTTAAATCTTTGAAGTACCTTTAGTTGTCAAAGCTGAAAAAGTGTCTCACTGAACGAGGAGAAGGAGGAGAAGGAGGAGAAGGAGGAGAAGGAGGAGAAGGAGGAGAAGGAGGAGAAGGAGGAGAAGGAGGAGAAGGAGGAGAAGGAGGAGAAGGAGGAGAAGGAGGAGGAAGGAGGAGAAGGAGGAGAAGGAGGAGAAGGAGGAGAAGGAGGAAGGAGGAGAAGGAGGAGAAGGAGGAGAAGGAGGAGAAGGAGGAGAAGGAGGAGAAGGAGGAGAAGGAGGAGAAGGAGGAGAAGGAGGAGAAGGAGGAGAAGGAGGAGAAGGAGGAGAAGGAGGAGAAGGAGGAGAAGGAGGAGAAGGAGGAGAAGGAGGAGAAGGAGGAGAAGGCAAGCTCCACTCACCTTAGACTGGGACTTTGTAGCATCCAATTCCAATCGACCAATCAGAATCTGTGACAGAATTTTTGCGTAACCTCTATTGCCTAACACACTTGCCTTTGTGCGCAGATTGGGGTGTGTTTGGATCCAATTGGGCAATAGCCCAATTCACTTGTTCCTGTCATGCCATTATTTTTCCCGCCACCCAGTTCTCTTCACCTCAAAACAGTCTCCCACCCTCATTTCATCTCTCATTTCTGATTTCCACAGAATGTCATCCCCAATCAAATGCTTTACTTTGTCACTCTCAAAATACTGATAAACAACATTCTTTTGGGTGTGTCACCTCTTGGTGTTAGGTGCGTTTCGGGAGGTGCTCAAGCCAGAAGAAAAAGTGCAAGGCCACTGATAACTCCCAGTTGCAAAGTGAGGCTAGTGCGCCGTGATGTCAAAGTCCTAGGCTACACAAACAAACCCAAAGGAATGTGAATCTTTCTCTGCTAGCGCATCTGTGGCTATCTCCCTGGTTACACTAGACAACCAGCTCTCATCAGTTGCGAACCATAAAGCACCTCCTTCTCCAAATCTCTTGGCTGACACCCAAGGAAGTATCATTCCAGGGATAGAGCTACCTCACCTCCACTCCCTCCTGTCACTGCGCCGATCTCATGATTCTTCATCTGAGGGCAAAGATGATGACTCATTGGATGACAACTTTACGCCTGTAGCTGAGAACACCCCAACAAAGATGACCAGGGAGGACAACAGTCAAGTGGAATTGGACATTGAAATGGGGCAGACAAGCAAGTCCCCATTTAGGACTGATTTTTGTTTTGGACAATTCAGCGCGAGTATGACATGGCCACGGAAGATTTCAGCTTTCATGAATGAGTCATGCATCATTTGGGAGGAAGACAAATTGAACAAAACAATCAATTGGCTGTAGAATTTGCATGAATTTTGGAGACTGGAACTATTTTGACTGACAACACACCATGGACAGTAAAGAGATTGATGTCCATTTTGAGGAGGAGTATGTTTGAATCATTGATGCCTTTAAAGCTGAAGACTTCCAAGAACATGCCCTTCAGGACGTTTCAAACTCTACAGGGCTAACAATCCGTTGCAAGGACATCAACAGAAAAAGAAATTCAGGGAGATTCGTCCCAAGATTTGCTCTGTCTGGATTCCACAGCTTCTCATGAACATCAGTCAAACTGCAAGTGGTAACCAATTGTGGGATGACTACAAAGGATTGATGGTTAAAACTTACTGAGAGAGTTACATGAGTACATTTTTATTTAACTGCTACTCTATTCATCACAACTCCTCAACTGTCTATGAGAACAATCAACTTCTGTATTAGTCTGCAATCTGCATGGATCTCAAGGACAATGATGTGTACAAGGACATTCTGTCAGAGTGGTGGCTTCCTCTTGACAGTATTGCCAGGCTACTCTTATTGTGTATAGTTCATCAAAAGAACAAGGAGATTGCTCTGCTATGCACGGGTCACAAGCACGGACAGAATCAAGAAGCACAGAGGTAGGCAAAAGAAGCGCACATAAATAAGCAGAGAGAGGAAGAGCAAGAAGAACGCACTGTGTGGTTCCTCAATAATCATCGCATGGCAAGAGGATGTGACAAGGATGGCTGTTATTGAGATGGACATTGAGGCAATCAGGGAAAAGCAACCTATGTTGACAGGATGATAGAGATCTATTTCAAAACCAACAATCTAATTGCTAGGTTTGGACAAGAATGGTTTGACAACAAAATTTTGGAGACAGTGGCTATGCTTCCGTATGGTAACAAATCGCTGTTGAAGAAGGATGACAACATTTCTACAATGAATGATGATAATGATGTGGATAGTTCCGCTGACAAGGAATGGACATGGTAATGTGGCACACAAGTTGTTAATGAGATGTATATGTTTTAACCTAGATTATATATTCCTGAGTAATAAAATTTAACCATTACCATATAGGCATTGATGACGTTTTCCCCACAACACTGCCTGCACATTATCATCATTCATTGTGCAAGGTGGAGATATACCTTCATCAGGAACAGCTAGCCCTATGGCATCACCACCAATAGGGGATCCATGTCTTACCGTAATTGTATGTCCCTGGTCTCCATCTCTGACAACATCATATTGTGAAGTATACAACACACGACAACAACCCTCTCTTCAACTTCAATCTTGTCAGAGTGAATATCATATTCCAGTATTTTCCATCTTTTCTTCAAAATCCCAAACATGCATTCCACATCTATTAGGTACTACGGTACCTACTAGGGCCAGTTGAGAGTACATACGGGGTATGCAAAATATTTTAGAGTTTGCAAGAGTTTTCTTTAGTTTTATAGAAACTTTGCTGAGCACCAAAAGCCAATGCTAGCTCATTAATTCACTAACGATCTAATTACGCAATCAAGTCTTTTGCCGCTGTCTAGCAATCGTTAGTGAACTTTCTGAAGGCAAACGAACAAATAAACAACAATGGGTTACAAACAAGACGCAGAAGAGCAAATCAAAGCTTTCCAGATCACTCGGATCAATGGGCAACCAACGGACGAAGATATCGATAAATTGGTCAACGAACTCACCGAATGTGCCGCAACTATCCCCACAACAAATGGAGGAGGTTCGCATGGACACATGGGAATGTTAATCGAAGATGCCGAATATCGCACTTTCTCGACGAATGGAGAGCCTTTCACCGTTCCGACAAATCCTGGAGCGTACCCCTTGAACCCAAGCAACGACGCAATCACACGTGAGCGCCAAGTTGCAGAACACAAATTGGAAGTAAAAGAATTCAAGACTTACCTGGGTGTCGCAAATGGACTTCGAAAGAAGATTCGAGAAGCCATCGACGCTGAGTGGCTCGAAAGCATTCGACACACGAGCATGGGTTTCGCGCACCTCTCACCAAAGCAAATGATCGATCACCTGATTTTAGGAGGGGCAGTGTTAGATTACATGGACGTATCCGAGTTGAATGACAAGCTTACCGAGCCATGGGACGGCATTGAAAACCCAGCCACCAAATTCGCTCGCGACGACATTGTCGAACGCCAGCTTATCAAGGCCGGCTTGCCCAACCAACAACCCTTAAGGCTCGCCCTCATCCTCGCGCACGTCAAATCCACGGGAGAATATGACAATGCTATCCGCGAATGGGACAATAAGCCCGCCGCCGACAAAACTTTCGCCAACTTCCGCCCATTCATCACGATTGAATTTACCAAGCGCAACAAATCTCAAGATACGGCCAAAAATGCTGGCTTTGGAATTGCCAATGCTGCCACAGCACTCCAGGAACAACAAATCCAACAGCTTCAACTCAACCAAGCCGCCGAATCCGCACTGGCATACGCCGCCCTCGCCGAAGCCATGAAGGATAGCCAAAAGGAATCCATGGAGAACATGATGAAGATGTTCAAGGATATCCTTGGCGCTCTCCCTCCCGCTGCCGGCAATGGAACCCCTGCAACCAACGGACAACGCCCCAAGTGTCCCCACTGCAACCGCCGCCACATCAAACCCGAGGAATGCTGGGAGCTTGAAGCCAACGCATCCAAGCGTCCAGCCAACTGGAAACCAGCGGCCGAGCGCAAGAAAAAGGATACCTGATCGTGTGGGGAGCAAGAGGCCACTGAGCAGTGGCAGACGGGGAAAGTCGACCTCAGTAAACTAAATCCCGTGTTCACTTACCTGGCTGCAACTGGCCCTCCTGCTCCACCAATATTCACCCAAAATAAACCACATCCTCCACGTCAAAAGTTCAAAGTCCCACCATGGACACGGCGACGCCTACGCGCAACAACAAATGGAAGCCGATGCAGCTTTCCAAGCCATCCTAAATGATTTTCGGGATACGGCGATAATAGATTCAGGAACAACAGTACATTTGAGCAAAGAATCGGACGGACTTAAACTCACCGGTCCCTCCAGGTTGTCCATTGCAGTAGCAACCGGCCAACACAGCCAGACAACAGCTACGGCATTGCTGCCTCTTGACAACATCCGTCCTGAAGCCCGAATCACGCACATCCTTCCTGAGCTCCAGCCAAATTCCCTGTTGAGTGTGAAGCAATTGGCAGACAATGGATATGTTACTATTTTTCATCCACATGACAAAGGAGTAACAGTGCATGATGAAAATGACATCAGACTCACCTCACAGCGAACAGCTTTACTCCAAGGGTGGAGGGATGCGCAGGGACTATGGAGAGTAGCACTCAAACCTTCCGTGACAAACGTCAACACGGACACTATCGCCATGGACCGACCCGCGCCAACAGAGGCAGTGTATAATGTAGAACTAACTAACCTCGACAAGGGAATTGGTCGCATTCTTAAACGCTTCATTAGGTTACCCCACCAAAGCCACGCTAGTAGAAGCAGCGACGGGGGTTCCTCACATCTTTTCCGGGCCTCACGGTTGAGAACATCAACAAGTTCTTTCCCGAATCTGATGAGACCCAAAAGGGACACATGCGACAACAACGGCAGGGTGTCAGATCGACAAAGATTGTAGACGAGGATGCAATGTCAGAAGGATTCAAGCCAGCACCAGGGATTAAACACAAAGACGTGTACTTACGGGTATACGACGCGACCAAAAAGGCTATGTACACCGACCAAACATGTCGTGTGCCAATTGTTTCGAGCAGGGGTAACAAATATATCATGGTTGCGGTGGAACTGGATGGAAATTACATCGATTGTGAGCCAATGCGAGATAGAACGACAAAGTCACTCGTCACAGCTTACCAAACCATCTTCACGCGGTGGAAACAAACTGGGGTCATTAGTCCAAATTGGCACATTTTGGATAACAAGGCACCAGAGGAGTTCAAGCTGGCTATTCGCGACAACGGATGCAAGGTAGAGTTAGTACCACCAGACATGCACAGGAGAAATGCTGCCGAACGCGCAATACAGACCTTTAAGGGGCATTGCATTGCTACATTAGCTGGGGTATCCAATGACTTCCCAATCAACCAATGGGACCGGTTATTGCCGCAAATGATTGCAACGCTCGCCATCCTGCGACCATCTAACGTTGCGCCTAACATCAGCTCCTATGCCTATCACCACGGACAATTCGATTTTAATCGGACAACCGCTGGCACCGATGGGATGTGCTGTACAATTCCACAATAAACCTAACAAAGCGGAAATCGTGGGGTGAGCATTCGAGTGATGGATGGTATATAGGCATGGCACCAGAGCATTACAGATGTCACAAGATATTTGTCAAAGCGACAAGATCCATCCGCATCAGTGATACAGTGTTTTTTAAACACAAATACATCACCAACCGACAGTCACACCAACAGGCGCAATTGTAAAGGCTTACCAAGACCTCATGCACGCGATCCAAGGCAGTCGAAATGCGAAAGGTTCCGCTCATCTCGAGGCACTGCAACGAATCGAAACAACACTGTCACCACCAGCACAGCCGACCACCCAACCGTTACCTGTCAGCAGCAATCGCAAACCCATAACACAGCAGCGTCCAAGGGTGCACTTTTCGCCCGACTGTGCAGCCCAATGTCAACAATGGCATCAATGCCGATCCTCCAAGGGTGCAAGAGCCAGTGGAGTTTCCAAGGGTGGAGGATGACGAGGTAGACCAAGTACAAGTCAAACCACAGTCACCCATTGCTGCCCTCCCACGCGAGTATCGCCCGACCGTGTAAAACTAGGCGCCGCCAGCCTGAGCCTGAGGAGCCAAGCTCCATAGCACAGTGGCAATGCGTGGCGTGAGTTTGCAGCCCCAGTGCTGGATGTTGAGACAGGAAAGTTACTCAGTATCGAGCCTTACTGAAGCATCCGAGATTCAAAGAGGCCTGGAGCATTTCAGCAGCCAATGAATTCGGGCGTCTGGCGCAAGGGGTAGGTGGGACGTGTAAAGGCACTGATACTATCAGATTTATTTCTAAAAGCGAAGTACCAGAGGGATAGATTTAAGGATGTTACTTACATTAGGATGGTATGTCAGTGCGAACTGAAAAGAAAGAACCCAATCGTTCGAGGGCTACGGTTGGAGGAAACCTGATCAATTGTGTGAGGACGACATGGGAACCCCAACAGCTGACCTTTTGTTGATTAAGATTTTCTTCAACAGCGTCATTTCAATGCCAGGGGCAAGATTTGCTAATGCCGATCTAGCCAATTTTTATCTGATGACTCCGCTCAAGAGGCGAATTCGCCAAAATCCAATTAGACGACCTGCCCGACGAGATTGTCAATGAATACAAATTGAAGGATATTGCAACCCCCGACGGATGGGTATACATTCGCATCACCAGAGGTATGTATGGTTTACCCCAAAGTGGAGCCCTGGCCAATGAGCTGTTAGAAAGCGATTAAATGCCGAAGGATATTTTCAGAGTAAGATCGTACCTGGTTTTTGGAAGCATAACACGAGAGATTTGCAATTTGTCCTCATAGTGGACAATTTTGGTATTAAATACCTTCGAGAGGAAGACCTCGATCATCTAATTGCGACATTAAGGAAGCATTACGATGTAGCTTTGGACAAGGAAGGGAAAGAGTTTGTCAAAATTGAACTCGACTGGGATTATGATCAAGGAAAGGTGCATCTGTCAATAAAACCTTACCGAGACAAGGCCCTGAGGCAATTTGATAATTTGGAGCCATCAAAATCGCAAGATTCCCCCTACCCTCACATTCCCATCAAATATGGTGCGGCAGAACAATTCGTTGACACCGACGAATCTCCATCTGTCGGAAAGGACGAGCAAAAGCATGTGCAAAAGGTTAACGGCAAATTCCTGTGGTATGCAAGGGCTGTAGACGGGACATTACTTACCCCTCTCAGCGCTCGCAACCCAACAAGCCAACCCCACGACTTAATACCATGAAACGGGTCAAGCAATTCCTTGACTTCGTCGCAACCCAAGACCCAGCAGTACTAACGTATCGCAAAAGTGGGATGGTATTAGCCGCGCACAGCGACGCGAGCTACTTGAACGAATCCGCGGCACGCAGCCGAGCTGGGGGACATCATTTTCTCTCGAAAAGGTCGAGCATCCACCGAATAACGGAGCAATTCTCAGCGTTACGGAAATCATCAAGGCTGTAATGTTGTCGGCATCAGAATCAGAGTTAGGCGCATTATTTATCAACGCAAAAAAAGCAGTCGTCGAGCGTAGCCATTCTCGAAGAGATGGGCCATCGGCAACCGCCGACGCCCATCCAAGCGGATAATTCGACCGCTGAAGCCATCATCAGCGCACGAGTCCAGCCCAAGCGAGCGAAGGCCATGGACATGCGGTTCCATTGGCTGCGGGATCACTCGGTCTGCCAGGACCAATTTCGCGTTTTACTGGCGGCCCGGCCACCTCAACCGCGGATTATTGGACGAAGCATCATCCCCCGCCCATCATAAGAACATGAGGTAAGTTCCTCACCCCATACCAAAATTAATGGAGTTTAGCAAACAAGCACTCTCCACTGCAAAGGTGTATTAGGTACTACGGTACCTACTAGGGCCAGTTGAGAGTACACGGGGTATGCAAAATATTTTAGAGTTTGCAAGAGTTTTCTTTAGTTTTATAGAAACTTTGCTGAGCACCAAAGCCAATGCTAGCTCATGAATTCACTAACGATCTAATTAAATCAAGTCTTTTGCCGCTGTCTAGCA